>JAJPUD010000083.1:114228-158118 GCA_023553655.1 Myrmecobius fasciatus | reverse complement strand
GTGTGTGTGTGTGTGTGTGTGTGTGTGTGTGTGTGTGTGTGTGTGTGTGTGTGTGTGTTGTTTAGCTGAAGGCTGGAAGGGCATTGGCCCATCATGGGCTCTATCCTATGCATGGAAGCTTTGATCTATTTCATTTTTCTGGCTTGGATCAATTTTCCCCTCCTTAGTCAGAGGGACCTTCCATTCTCCTGGAGGCTCACTATTTTGCTAACAGACTTAAGTGAGATCACCTGATTGGATTTAGCCCTAATGACATTCTGAACTCCTTAACTTAATTGATTCACCAGGGGCAGTCTCCCCAACAGCTGGATCTCCAAGCCAGAATTACCATGCCTACAATTCTATATAGTTCTGAAATTTTTATTACTAGATGTACATAATGATGGCAGACACTACCTCAGATAACATCTCTGAAGGTCTTGGTCCTCCCATCTAGAGATCATTCCTTCCTCTGTTCTCTCCTGCCTCTCTGGTCTTACCACTGGATTTTTCTCATCCTAATTTATATAATAGATAATATTTACATGTCTCAACCCCCTTATTAAATTGTAAGCACCTGAGGGCAAGGACTGTGCCATTTTTCATCTTTGTATAACTAACATGCCCCCCTCCCCCAAACATCCATGCTTTGTTGATTTGAATGAATACAGGGACTAATTCCAGAAGGCAGTCCCTTCCCCCATCATAATGGATTACATTTATATAGAGCCTTAGGGTTTACAAAATTCATTCTGGAAAGGAATAATCAAGATAGTTCCCTAGCCTGCTGAGGTCAGTAACAATGGACAACCCAACTCTTAGATCAAGTGCCTATGAACCATTTCTAATGTTCTTATGTAATACCTATTGTACAGAGGCGTCGATATTCAAAGGTTTGTATTTTCTGTTATTGTTAGCCACAATACGATTTTTCCCATAAAGAAAAAAAAAAAAGCTAAGAATCTGGTTACTTTATAAAATAGATAGATACCTAGGAATTTAGGTGAAAATTTATCAGAAATGCAAATAGCAAATTTACCTTAAAATCCACTGACTTTTGATTTTGAAAGGCTATTATATAGCAAAGTGAATACAGAAGTTGACCAAATTTGATGATGTTTGAAGCAATAGAAAAAGTGATTGAGTTTTAAAAGCCACAACATTGGAATATTTATAATGGCCTCTCCTCTTTTTCTTCTCCTTTTCCTTCTTGTTTTTTCTGTTATTTTGCCTTATAATCCTCATCCTTTGACTCAGTGTTCCTCTGCTTTCATAAATACGTATGCACATATATGTAATAACAATGGGAGAGGGGATTTAAATGCAGATCTTTCTTATTTGAGGTCCATCACTTCATCTTCATTTATAGATACACATCTCTCTGTGTTTATGTGTAATATGACACCTAACACACTTCAGATATTTATATAGGTCTAAAAATAGATACAAGAAACCTATTTCTATGAAACAGTTATAGTCAGTAGATAGGTTACTGTATCAAATGTAACATTACAGCTTTTGGATGTCATCAGCTCTTTTAGCAACTTTTGAAAAACTTTTTTTTTTTTTTTAGAAAATACATTATTGATTTTTAACATTATTTAAAAGATTTTTAAAATTCCTTTTTAGCAACTTTTTTTTTTTTTTTTTGCCAGTACAACCTCTCCCATTAAATTACCAACCCTGATTTAAAAGGAATATCCTGAACCCAGACTTCCCCAGGGAACCACAGAAGTTCTTAGAATTCTGGAACGGCTGATGATATCTTAGGAACATTTAGGTTCCATGATACTGGCAATAGGATGCACACTTAACAGCTGCCACTCAAACTTCCTGGTAAACACATTCTAAGTCCAAACAGCATACATGCCAAAATCCTGCCTGCTTCCTTCTTAAACCATTCTACCATCCCACCCTCTGTTTTTAAGTGATCGTGTTACTCTTACCTGAGAGGTTCACAGCCAGGATGAGGAGTACCGTAAAAAACTCTGGGAACACCATGATATCTTCCAGTTTTTGGAAGGCAGTCTTTTTCCTTTCCCCAAATCATAAATTCCCTTCCTAGAAAGGATTTTGAATAGAGAGTACAATCATCCCCCGTGAAAAGAGGAAGACTTGTACCTGAACAGATGGGTAAGAGGAATTCAAACTGTGTCTCCCATCAGTCTGATGCATCTTAAAGCACATTTCATTGATTTCCAGGCAGCTGTCACGTCCTCTAAGTATCCCTGGGTCCTAACTCCTGACATTTATTTATTCCCTCACAAGGCTCTGTTGGGCAGGAGAGACCTTGTGAAGTTGGGAAATCAGCTGTATTGTGAGAGCTGGAAGGGGCATTATAAACCATCTCAGACTCTAGGATTTCTTCTTTTGGTTGCAGATGTCTGAGGAGAAAAACAGGGTCTGTTCATCCTTTAGGAGTCCTGGAAGAAGTGTCCTAGGTTGTAATGTTCTTATGTAAGCTTTACTTGAGATGGATTTTAAAAATAACTACTAAGTGTATGAGAACATGCTTAATACTGCTTCACAGTTCTGTGATTCTCAAGGATTTTTATCCCCGCCCTGAGATTCCCTGTGATTCCACCATGATCCCTTGCATTCCTTTTTTCCCAAAAGGAAAATGAGTGATATTTCCACACTTTTGAGAAGGGGAGAGTGATAATGAAGTCTTTCTACTTCATATATTTCCAGCTCTCACCTAAACTGCAAGTACTCAATGAATGGATGTTGAATGAACAAATGGGGTCTCTAAGTTGTACTGACTGGTCCTGAAGGCCACACCCAAAGCTGGGGCTGGGAGAGAACCTGCCGATTTGCCAAAGGATCTCCTCCAGTTCACTACTAATCCCCTCTCTCACCTCCCAGAGATGACCTCTCTAAGTGTGTCTAGGGGAGTTCTGTAGTGCATAGAGTGCCGGGCCTGGAATCAGGAAGGTCCATCTTTCTGGGTTCAAACCTGCTCTCAGACATTTACTAGCTGTGTGACCCTAGGCAAGTCCTTTACTGCTGCTTGCCTCAGTTTCCTAATCTGGAATAAGGAAATGGTAAACCAGTCCAGTATTTTTGCCAAGAAAATCCTAAATGAGGTCATGAAGAGTTGGAAATGACTGAACAAGCATGGTCAAGGGAGGAGCCATTATGCAAGGATTGCTTGGGCAGTGGCTATATAACTAAAAAAAAAAAAAAAAAAAGGTGGTGGTGTGGGGAGACCTTGAACAGTATGAACAGTATGAAGGATTCCACAGTAGGTATGGAAGAATGGCAATGACTGTCTGGAAAGTAACAACATAGGGAAAGGATAGAAAGTGGTGGCTGATCATACAGAGCTAAAATGAGTTAAAGAAGACATTGGCTGTTCATCTGGGGACCAAAGGAAGAGTAAAAGCCAGTATCCAACTGAATCTGGGAGGCAATTCACTCCTCCACAAGGTTACTGACATCTGCCATCAATGATCTTGTACTGTGTCCATTGGGTCTTCAAGATTCAGAGTCTCATTTGATAGGGCTCCATCAAACACTTTATCCCTGCTTGTTGCTGCTACATTGGTGGCTGCTTTGCCAAAATCATCAGCTGGACCCATAGTCTCTTCTGGGCACTGCTCAGTTGGATGCATAGTAGGGTTTCTGGCTCAATTGAATTTTTTGGTTCTTTCTTTAAAGGAAAGGCAAGTGCAGCCAGTTCTTTCAGGTTCTATAAAGCTTGGAGGCCTTTTCTAGCTCTTTTAGAAAGTGAAGAAAACTTCTGCCTCAGGGCCCTAACAGTCTTGGCTCTTGAGACTTCTCACACCTCCCCAGAAGGAGATTGTCAGTCCTAGGTGCCAAGTTCTTTAGAACAAAGAGCAGAGAGCTCCTCATTCCCAACTCGATAATAACCTTAGACTTAGTTTTTCCTTTGTTTCCTCCCTATTCTAGGGCCTGGATCGCTCTGACCAAAACCTCAGACTAATTTATGACAAGAATTTAATATACTTCCCAGTTTTTAATCCAACATAGGGAGGAAACACAAGCTACTTGAAGGCTATGTTGTAAACCACGTAATAGTTATTTGCCTAACAATTTCCAAATATCTGGGGTTCAATATCGTTCAACTTTCAACTTTTTACTTTTCTTCCATTCTCCCATGTGGATGAATAGACAAAGGGGCAAACTAGGCCAGGGGCAAGATTATTGTGTCTGCTACCAACTGAACCTGTATTCTTGGCCTGTCTAGTATATACAAATTAAAAAGGCCAACTCAAAGCTGCTTAGAGATTCTATATCTGATACTTTTATCAGGTGAGAATGCCTCTTTATAGAATCATTCCATCATCCAATGATCAGACACCTCTACTGATTTAGTCAATCAAAGATATAAACTAGATCTAAATTAAATGAAAGCAGAAGAAACCAATTGGGAAATATCTAATGATTAATTGTCAAAAATCAGTCACACTTGGTGGGATTTTGAATAAAATAGCAAGCCATTTGGGAATACAAAATTTTAATAACAAGTTCACCTAATGGTGGAGCAGCTCTAGCTAAGCCCCTCAGAGAGAATTGCTTGGGGATGGAAATAGGAGGAAAATCTTTTCCTCTCTCTCCTTTGGCCAAAGGAAAACCTTGTAACCTTCATAAGATCAGGATATTTAAACTTTTCATGGCACCAGAGAATAATGGTAGTTGCTAGCCACATCTGCACTGGTAACTGAGGACAAACTAAATACACAAAAAAATAGGCAACCTCAGGATTGTAAAAGGGTGCAGAGAGCTCTGAGCACATCAAGGATATTTCATGAGAGCTCCCCAAAGGAAGTACTTCTATCCAGCTAGGAGGTGAGGGTTACTCCTTTTCCAAATAAGCTCTTAGCTTGGATCCACTTTCCCTGGACTCTATATATTTTTTTTCCCCCTGAGGCAATTGGGGTTGAGTGACTTGCCCAGGGTCACACAGCTAGTAAATGTGTCTGAGGCTGAATTTGAACTCAGCCATGACTTCAGGGCTGGTGCTCTATCCACTGTGCCATCTAGCTGCCCCAACTCTATATAATTGTGAGAAAGTGTGCCCTAGATTTTTAGGGAAATGATTTTGTGCCAATTGTTCTTTCTATACTACTTTAGTAAATATCCATCTCTAAAAGTTAGTTAATTGGCTGACTAACTGATAATCAATGAGGAACACAACAGTGGGGGCTTGTGAGTGATAATACTACTTCCCTGAATCTTCAGAAATACCCCTAATGTGCTGAGAAGAGACCTAAGAATAGGTCCAATTTGCTTATTCGAATAGGAGTTGGAGAAACAAGCTCAGTTGTTGCAATAGAAAGCTAAGGATTCAAAGAGTAGGAAGAAATGCATTCTGAACATGGGGATGGGAGTAGGGAACCACCTGTGAAATGATGGAATGTTGGGTATTGGGAACATCCATTAGATCAGCTGAAATGGAGACAAGTTAAAAAAGGGCAATATAAAGTTAAGACTCTTAATAGAAAGGTCAGTGGAGTCATATCGTGAAGGACTTTAAATGTCATACTGAAGGTATTTTATCCTAGAGACAATATAGAGACCGAGTAAAGATTTTTGAATAGGAGAGTGACATGGGCATATTTATGTTTTAGAAAAATCCAAATGGCAATTTTGAGAAGATGGATTGAAGAAAGGAATGACCAGAAACAGGGATACTCACTAAGAGATTAATTAACATTATATAAATCACAAGAATTAGCAAACCTTTGCATTTTAAAAAAACCACAACACAGAAAACATAAAATTCAGAATTGGAAGGAATTTTAAGAGAAAAATCCTGGGACCTAGAATGATCATGGACTTGATAATGCACCTTTTCTACTGTATATCTTTTTGCTCTGTTTAACGAATCATTTTTCTGAATTTCTTATAGTTAGGCTCTCTTACTCCATTCCCAAAACCTGAGGACAAATGGATAGACCTGCAACCATGGTTTTAAAGCAAGCCCAACAATTAGCATTCCAGAACAGATAAATAAATAAATGTACTTTATTGTGTTGCTCCAGGTTTAGCAACCATCTTCTTGATATGCTAACTTTCCCTAATGAAACGTGTAATTATTGGTTAATTATATATAATTCTGGGCTCAGAACAGAAACATTAATATAGATAATATCTATATTATAGTTTATAGCAATGTACAACCTACCCATTATGAACTGTTTAATAACAAGCCAGTGTCCAGTAAACTAGGCTGCCACTTTTAGCCTATATTTTCTTCAATACTTCAAAGTTTTAAAATTTAATCTGGTTATTCCCTTCACAATCACAGATCACCATGTCCCTCCACCTTTTGTAGAAGGTGTCTGAGAGATGCTTTGGCAGAAGAACTCATTATCATGTAGGCAGGCTGTGACATGAACACTTAGCCTTAGACAATAGAAATGTATATGGTCATCAATGTTCATTTTTTTATGATAACTTTTTATTTTTCCAAAGACATGCAAAGATAGTATTCAACATTCACTTTTGCAAAACCTTGTGGTACAAATTTTTCTCCTTTCCCTCCCACAAACCATCTCCCTTCCATAGATAGCAAGCAACCCAATATAGATTAAATGTGTAATTCTTTTAAACATTTCTATATTCATCATGCTGTGCAAGGAAAATCAGATCAAAAAGGAAAATTAAAAAAAAAATAAGAAAAAAATGCAAGCAAACAAACAACGCCACCACTAAGAAAAGATGAAAATTCTATGCTGTGATTCACATTCAGTCTTCATACTTCTCTCTCTGGATGTGTATGTCTCTTTCCATCACAAGTCTATTGGAATTGCCTTGAATCACCACATTGTTGAAAAGAACCAAGTCTATCACAGTTGATCATCCATAATCTTCTTGTTGCTGTGTATAATGTTCTCTTGGTTCTACTCATTTTACTTAGCATCAATTCATGTAAGTCTTTCCAGGCTTTTCTGAAATCAGTCTGCTCGTCATTTCTTATAGAATGATGATATTCCATTACATTCATATACCATAATTTATTCAACCATTCTCCAACTGATGGGCATCTGCTTAATTTACAGCTCCTTGCTACTACAAAAAAGGCCACTACAAACATGTTTGCACATATGGATCCTTTCCCCTCTTTTATGATCTCTTTGGGATACAGATGCAATAGAGACATTGTTGGATCAAAGGGTATGCATAAACTTTGGGCATAATTCCAAATTGCTCTCCAGAATGGTGGAATCAGTTCACAGCTCCACCAAGAAGGTATTGGTGTCCTCATTTTTCCACATCCTCTCCAACATTTATCATTATTTTTCCTGTCACCTTAGCCAATCTGAGAGATGTAAAGTGATACCTTCACTCTACTTCAGAGTTGTCTTAATTTGCACTTCTCTCATCTATAATGATTTAGAGCATTTTTCATATGACTAAAAATGACTTTAATTTCTTTGAAAATTGTTCTAATGGGAAGTGAACATGCAAAAAATGTACTAACAAGTTTTATACAGTCTTAATAGAAAATAATTTCAGAAGGAAAGCACTGGGGACAGATAGGCTAGGAAAGGATTCTTGAGAAGGTTGGATTTAAGCTGAGAATAGAAGGAAAACCAGTAGACAGAGGTGAGGAGAGGGACAACTCCAAGCATGCAGAGCAACCAGACAAAATAATTAGAATTGGGAAAAAGTATCTTTGGTTAAATATTTGTATTTGTCTGGCATCCACAGAGCCAGCTTTCTTTTTCTTTGACAGTTAATAAAATCAGGAAAACCTAAAGTTAAAGGGTTATCTAATCTAACCCTGATTTGAATCATAAATTCTCCCTTTAAAAAAGCACATAGAGGTTCACAATCTTAGAATAAATCATTCTCCCAGTCTCAGAAGCATATTACATTGCTGTCAATATTAACTAAGTAGATGAAAGTGAAGATTTAGAAGCTGCAGCTGTTAGAGTATACACACTTTTTTTTTAAATTTTATTTTATTTGCATAACATGTGTGGGTAATTCTTCAACAATAACCCTTACATAGCTTTCCGTTACAAATTTTTCCCCCCAACTTCCCCACCCCTTCCCTAGATGGCAGGATATCCACTACATGTTAATTATGTTAAAATATTGGCAAATCGAATATATGTATACATATTTCCAAACTTACCATTGTTGTGCAAGAAAAATCTTATCTACACAAACGATATATCAGATAAAGGAAACACAATGTAAGCAAACATCAATCAAGGAGTATGAGAATGTTATGTTGTGGTCCACATTTCGCATCCCTCTCTCTGGGTGTATATGGCTTTCTTCAGTGAACAATTGGTGGTGGTTTGAAACATTTCATTGTTGAAGAGAGCCATGTCCATCAGAATTGGTCGTCATATAGTACTGTTGCTGCCGTGTATAATGATCTCCTGGTTCTGCTCATTTCACTCAGCATCAGTTCATGTAAGTCTCTCCAGGCCTCTCTGAAATCATCTTGCTGGTCATTTCTTACAGAACAATAATATTCCATTATATTCATATACCATAATTTATTCAGCCATTCTCCAATTGAAGGGCATCTATTCAATTTCCAGTTTCTAGCCACTACAAAAAGGGCTGCCACAAACATTCTTGCACATGTGGGGCCTTTTCCTTTCTTTATGATTTCTTTGGGATATAAGCCCAATAGAAATGCTGCTGGGTCAAAGGGTATGCACAGTTTGATAACTTTTTGAGCATAGCTCCAAATTGTTCTCCAGAATGGCTGTATCCGTTCACAGCTCCACCAACAATGCATCAGTGTCCCAGCCCTCCCACAACCCCTCCAACATTCATCATTAACTTTTCCTGTCATTTTAGCCAATCTGACAGGTGTGAAGTGGTACCTCAGGGTTGTCTTGATTTGCATTTCTCTGATCAACAGTGATTTGGAGCACCTTTTCATATGACTATAAATAGTTTTAATTTCATCCTCTGAAAATTGTCTGTTCATATCCTTTGACCATTTATTGATTGGAGAATGGCTTGAATTTTTATAAATATGAGACAATTCTCTATATATTTTTGAGATGAGACCTTTATCAGAACCCTTGAATGTAAAGATGATTTCCCAATTTATTACTTCCCTCCTAATCTTGTCTGCATTGATTTTGTTTGTACAAAAACTTTTTAACTTAATATAGTCAAAGTTATCTATCTGGTTTTCAATTAAGAGTTCCAGTTCTTCTTTGGACATAAATTTATTCCATCTCCAAAGGTCTGAGAGGTGAACTATATTACATTCCTCTAATTTACTTATAGTATCACTCTTTATATCCAGATCATGAACCCATTTAGATCTTATCTTGGTATGTGGTGTTAGATGTGGGTCAAGCCCTAATTTCTTCCACACTAGTTTCCACTTTTCCCAGCAGTTTTTGTCAAATAGTGAATACTTATCCCAAAAGCTGGGGTCTTTGGGTTTATCAAAAACCAAATTGCTATAGTTATTGCCTAGTTTGTCTTGTGATTCTATCCTATTCCACTGATCGACTACTCTATTTCTTAGCCAGTACCAAATGGTTTTGATGACCGCTGCTTTATAATATAGTTTTAGATCTGGTACAGTAAGTCCACCATCGTCAGCCTTTTTTTTCATTAATCCCCTTGAAATTCTTGACCTTTTGTTTTTCCAAATGAACTTTGCTACTATTTTTTCTAGATCTGTAAGATAATTTCTTGGGAGTTTGATTGGTATGGCACTAAATAAGTAAATTAGTTTGGGTAGTATTGTCATTTTTATTATATTTGCTCGTCCTACCCATGAGCATTTTAAGTTTTTCCAATTGACTAGGTCTGATTTGATTTGGTATACACACATTTTTATGGAAAAAATTTAAGATTTATAGAATGTTACAGATGAAGGGGCTTTGGAGCCCATTTAGTTCCAACTACTCATTTCTTAGAGAGGAATAGAGTATTAAATTTAGAGACAAAAAGACTTGTATTCAAAATATTGGTTTTCTCAGGAGAAGTCTGTTAACAGTAACATTGTACATTGAGTAACTATGATAAACTTGGCTTTTTTCAGAGATGCAATGATCCAAGACAATTCTAAAAGACTCATGATGGAAAATGTTATCCACATCCAGAGAAAGAACCATGGAGTCTGAAAGCATACTATTTTTATCTTTTTGTTTTGTTTTTCTTTCTTATGGTTTTTCCCTTTTGCTCTGATTCTTCATTCACAATAGAACATGGAAATATGTTTACCGTGATTGTATGTGTATAAGCTATGTCAGATTGCTTTGCCATTTGGGGGATGGGAGGGAGAGAAGAAAGAAGAAAAATTTAGAATTCAAAATCTTACAAAAATGAATGCTGGAAACTATCTTTAAAAACAATTAATTAATTATTATTATTATTATTATTTTTGCTGAGACAATTAGGGTTAAGTGATTTGCCCAAGGTCACACAACTAGGTCACAGAGCTAGGAAGTGTTAAGTGTCTGAGGTCAAATTTGACCTCAGGTCCTCCTGACTCCAAGGCTGGTGCTTTATCCACTGCTCCACCTACATGCCCCTGGAAACTATCTTTACGTGTAATTTGAAAATATATATATATATATATATATATATTAGTAAGTGGAAAAAACACAATAAAATACTGAGTTCTTATCTGCTATTTCTTCCTTCCTTCCTTCCTTTCTTTCTTTCTTGGCAAAGATACTGGATTGTTTGCTATTTCTTTCAGTATCTCATTTTATAGATGAGAAACTGAGGTAAACAGAATTAAATGACTTACTCAAGGTCACACAACTAGTAAGTGTCTGAGGTCACATTTAAATTCCAGTGTTCCTAACTCCAGACCAGGTGCTCTATCTATTGCATTACCTAGCTGCCTGTTTAATTACATACTTTTTGCTTTGAGAAATGATAGGATTGCAGAACCTTAAGTCTACAGTTGGAAAGAGCCTTAGGAACTTTCTAATCCAATTTCCTCATTTTTTTTTTTTACAAGAGAAAACAGACTCAGAGAGGAGGAGACTTCCCAGAAGGTCATAAGGTGATAAGTGGTAAAACTGAGATTTGAACCCAGGTCCTATGAGCTCAGATCTGGCAGCATTTCCAATTGTACCAAGCCACTTCCTGATGGGGTCTCTGACTGAAGAGTAAAATAAAGACATTAATGGGAGCTTGTGAGCTGTGGTTTTGAGTGGCTACTGACTGTTATCTGCAAAATATCTCAGATCTCTGTTTTATTGAGAGGCTGGGGGAAGGGGAAGAAGAGGGGGAAGATGGGGGAGTGGAAAGATGGGGGAGTTGAAGGGGTAGGGAGAATGGGGGGATGGGGAGATGGAGGTGGGGAAGGGGGCAGGGGAAGAAGAGGGGGAAGGTAGGGAAGTTGAAGGGGTAAAGGGAATGGGGAAATGGGGAGATAGAGGTGGGGAAGGGGGGAGAGGGGACTAACAGTGGACAGAACACTGGATCTTGAGTCAGGAAGATTGAATTGAGAATTCAGATATCAGTTCTATGAGAACAACTCAGGCTCATTTTCCTGAGTTCAAATCTGGCCTTAGACACTTAATTAGCTGTGTGACTCTGGGCAAGTCACTTACCCTACCAGGATCAATTTTCCCATCTATAAAATGGGATGACAATACTACCTCCCTTCCATGGTCATATATGAGAATAAAATGAGAAAATATAAAGTACTCACTGAACCTTAAGGTTCTTCTAAAAATGATAATTTTATTAGTTTAAGTGAATATATTTTTTGGTATTTTTTGAGTGTGATCTTAGGGAAGTGGGGGCATGAAAGGAAGAGGAATCAAACTGAAAGCTGGAAAGGGATTGTGGAGGACCAACTCTCCATTTTACAGATGAGGAAACTGAGTCCTAGAGGTCAAGAATCAAAGCCAGGTCTTTTCCACCAAATTGTATTATCCCCAGCTTGATTTACACTGGATGAACATCAGGGATTTAGGAAGGAGAATCCCTGAGGGTTTGGAACACTCGACAATTTTGCTTAGGATTTCCTTAAAATATTTCATTATATGAGGGAGTAAAATGTGAGAAATCCCCGAATAAGAAAAAAGTCTGCCCTATGGGACTTGGGTACCACCTAGTGGTTATTAGTTGTAACTGCAAATGTTCACAAGCCCCTTCACATATCTGTGTTCTATGACAGGGATCATTTTAACAGAACGAACTCCAGAGGCGGAAGCAGAGACAGAACTTCTGGGTGTGAGTTGGAAGAGTGGTCCTCCTTCTCCAGTGTCCATCAGCTGCATTCTCTCCCTTGCACACTTACTCTTTAATTCTCTTGCTCTCTCCATCAAAAATTTTGAGCAAGTATATTACCTTTTTATAATTTAAATTCTTGTTTCCGCACAAGCTTGTGACTTGATCCAAGTCAATATTTTTAAAAAGCAAATTACACACCCAGGACATTAAGCATCTGGGATACAGCCATCCTAAATTATTTTTCTTTGCCCTGAAGATATAAAAGAATCTGTAACTTAACTAGAAAGAACAGAGAATACAAGATATAACTAAAAAACATGCAAGATCATAGGATCATAGATGAAGGGGACCTTAGAGGCTGTCAGGTCCAAACCCCTCATTTTACAAATGAGGAAACTGAGGTTAAGTGACTTGCCTAAGACTATAAAAGTAATGATAGAGCCCCGACTTAAACAAATAAACAAATATTAGGGTAATGATACAAAATGGAAATGCTTTAAGATTTAAGAAAAGAGTTGGGCAAAGAGGGGTTTGTGGAAAAACTAGACATCCAGGAACTCCTAGAAAGATAACTATTAAATATAATTGGAGTTATAACGAGGGTAGGACAGCTGGAGCTTTGTCCCAGGTGCTCCAAAACTGGAGAGCTGTGTTTTCTCCCCTAGTGGTCCTTTCATACTTCTTGGTTGTCTTACCAATATAGCACTATAATAATCTTTGCTCCCTTACCTGGTCCCAGACTATTGTTATTTCGGCTGTCACTTATGTCTGACTCTATGTGATCCAATGGACTTTTGTCCCTGGGGTTTTCTTAGCAAAGATACTGAAGTGGTTTGCCATCTTTGCATTTTCTGTTCTCATTTTATGATAAGGAACAGAAGCAAATGGGGGTTAAGTGACTTTCCCAGGTTCACAAAGCTGGTAAGTGATGACCAAATCTGAACTCAGATCCTCCTGTCTCTGAATGGGATGCTCTATCCACTGTCCTAGTGTCCCAAGCTACTACCCTGTGAATGGGTCATGTTGATATTTTGTCTGCGTCCTAGGAGTCACTAAGTGGACTATGCCACTAGACATTCTGATCGGCTGAGAGTCCTGGGAAACAACTGGTTTTGTAACTTTTCTCATCATTATGTACCCAGTCTGCTGCTTCCCCTCTCTCTGTCTCTTGAGAATTAGGTAATGTCTTGGTATATGGGGAATAGAACACTCTCCCACAGTGTGACTACATTAAACCAGGGAAGTTTTCCAGCTATAACAAAAGCTTTCCTAATTTGGAGTATAAATCTCTCAAGGATTTCTTCTTTTCCTCTCAAGCATGGGAGTCTATTGTAAGTGGTATCTTTTTATGTAAGAGTGGAATAGGACAGAGAATAATATTATTACATTATTTTCTTTGCTATTGTTTTCAATCAAATGGCTTACTTTTTAATTTGTGATTGCTATTCCTTCTGTTGGTAAAAAAAAATGCATTTGGAAGAGCTGAAGATGTATTTCTATAATTAGTAAAAACAAACAAACAAAACAAAAACAAAAACAACCCGAAAAAACAAACCCTCCCCCCCCAAAAAAACAAAGAAAAAAAATTACCCAAACAGACTGAACTTGCATTAACAAAGGATTACAGAGATGAATGGAACCTCTGCCACCTTTTGAGGAGATTTTCATTCTGGATCATTATAGGCTTCTAAAGCATTTAACTATAACCATACTATGGCACCAAAAGACCAATTAAAAAAATTTCTCCTGGAAGCAAGGTGGCTGTAGGTTTCTACAAGGTGAAAGTTGTAGTTAGGAAATATTTCTTTTGACCATAATATGAACAGTAAAAATAAATGCAGAAACAATCTTCCAACACTCCCATATATATCACGAGCTTTGGTTTAGCCCACAGGTGGACAACACTGGGCGCCATTGATCATTTCTTTGCACCAATATAAGGATGAGAAAGGGGGGAAATCAATTAAATCAATAAATCAATCACTATCTCACTTAAAACAACAAACAAGATAATCTAGACTTTATAAGGTAAGCAAATACCTGTTAAATCAGTCGAAGGCATTAAACCAGGTGCAAAAAAAGGTGTTGATACATTTGGAAAGAGCAAAAACCATTAATGAAATGAAGTGTATTGAGCTTAGTTGAAGAGATTCAGTCTTGCCCTGTGGCTCTGGGATAAAGTAATAAGCTAGTTTGGAATCTGAGTATTCAAATATCAGTCCAGCATGAAAAATAAGTCCCTGAGGACAAAAAATTGCAGAGGTTTAGGGGAGGAGGAGAGAAAGAGCTGCTATCTACTCCCTTCCCTCATCCCTACCTCTTTGGCCAAAAGATGACCTTGTGAACTTCAAGAGGTTGAAATATTTTGAATTTCCCATGGTCAACCTCACAGTGTCCCAGAACCAAAAGTGGCTGACATCAGTGTGTACTGGGAGCCAAGGGCAAAATAAACATACGAAGGAAATCAGCTTTAAGGACTCTAAAAGGAACCCAACAGAAAACTATGTCAAGGCTAGATAGGGCAATCTTGGAATCAGGAGTACCTAAAATCTGGCCTCAGATGCTTACTATGTGACCCTGGACAAGACACTTTCCCCTGTTTGCCTTAGTTCCCTCATCTATAAAATGAGCTACAGAAGGAAATGGCCAACCACTCCAGTGTCTTTGCTGAGAAAACCTGTCTAGTAATGAAGAGTCAGACATCATTGAAAAATGATTGCACAAACCCAGAAATAATAAGGGAAGCACACTGTGGGGGACTATGAGCAACAGTAATAGAAAAAACCCTCCCATTTCTACAAAGTCACTCCTAGAACTCTGAAGGGGAAAGCAGCAGTTGCCTTCTGGAGATCTAACCTAACAATGCAAGCTGGGGTTGGGACAGTGGTCTTAGATCCTATGGTACACATATGACTTAAAATTTCCAGTACCCAGTCACTCCCAATTACTGTGAATCTGTCCAGTCTTAATAAAGGGTATTTTGAAAGCCTATATTGTTGATTTATGTACTATGTCTCCTACTACACTATACTATATCTATGTCTGTATACTATATCTAATATCTACCTAATTCTCTTCGGGTGGGTCATACACAGTCTTGAGAATCCAGGGTGTTCTTTTCTATGGAGCAAATCTTAAAAATAAAGAAAAATCAGAGGATGGAAAAGTAATTGTAGTGATGCTTGCTTTCACTTTATAGATTTGTATTTGAAAGCCTCAACAGGTAGAAGTTCTATTTTTTCTGTTTTATATTTGAAATTTGGGTAGTTGCCCAGCTAGTGTACAATGTTGCCCAGATATGGCTTCAAGAACCAATAGATTATATTTATGCCAGGAATGGTCTGAGAGAGGAAAAGGTTATTGAACATATAATAAGCTAGTCTATTATATTTTTCAATGAAACAAATTCATATTAATGAATGAAAAAAATAACACTGCTTTATAAAATTAATTTTTAAAAATATTAAATATCTCCTTTGTACTGAGGTACATAATTCTAGGTACTGGAGGTACTGGAAGGATAGCAGGCAAGAAAAACCTCCTCTTTAGGTTCTCTCTCTGTGTGTCTTTCTGTCTCTCTGTCTCTATCTCTCTGGCTCTGTCTGTCTGTCTCTCCTTCCCTCCTTTACTCTGACTCTCTGTCTCTCATCACTTACTGATCTGAGATATGTACTAATACTGATAAATGGGTTTCCCCAAAGGGAGCAGTTACTCCAAGTATTTTCATGATTCTAGGGGCAATCAAAAAGTGTGTGTGTGTGTGTGTGTGAGAGAGAGAGAGAGAGAGAAAGAGAAAGGGTATAGTTTACTAGTATAATGCCTTAGTTCCCTTTAACAAATCTACCAGGGGACTCAATTTTTAACAATAGCATTTACTCAAACAGCAAAGCAAGAACCTTAATTACACAGCATTCTTCTCATTAACCAGAGATGTACTTTCCCACTAATGCACAGTGCTGTCTGTGTAAGGCTTTTTTGATAATGGAGGTGAAGGGAGTGGTGCTCTCTTTCTGAAAGGGCAAAAACACTTAGACTATGATTTGCAGAAACTTCTCCAGTTCTACTTTTTTTGGACTCTGAGTTTCCACTCTCAGGTAGCGGGTTGCAGTACAGAGAGGTATTACCTTTCTTAGAGCAGCACTCAGGCAGCAGGTGGCATTGCAGGAAAATATTCTGTATGAGTTAGAGATTTTTTTTTTTTCTTTTTAAGATTATCTTTTTTTTTTGTGCTTCCTTTTAGGGGAAACACTCTTGCTTGTGGTTACTAACCAATATACATTATTACATTTTCATCTTTGCCAGTCATGTCATAACCAGGCAATTTATATTTGTCCAATAATTACAAAACAGTTTTAGGGTTCAAGGCTACCCAGTGATAATTCTGAATTTCTTCTTAGTTGTTTGCAAGTGAACAACTGGAAAACAAAGTATTAGGGACAATCCTAGCTCTGAGTAGATACATTAACTCTGGAAGCTGTTTTTTCTTAATTTTTTTTTATTTTTATATGCAAATTATACATTTTTCTTTGTCTTTTCAAACTTCCAATCAGCAAAACTACAAGAGTCTGAAATAGGTATACCCTTATACAAAGGAGGTTTTTTTTTTTTTAAAGGCACAGTCTCTCTTCTCAAGAAGCTTATATCCCTAAAAGGGTAAGGATGGTTAAGGTGAAATTTGTACATAGATAAATAAAATATAGGGTAGGGAGTAATAAGGGCAAAGAAATCGGATACAGAGTTCTGGAAAAAACTTGAGTAGGGAAAAAAATTGAGGAGGGCATTTTATGGAGGGAAATAAAGGAAAAATTCATGCAGGAGGTGATGCCCAAGACAGAGCTGTAAAGGATCTTTTATAAGGAGCACAACTCTTCCTACCCTGAAATCTAAGGGTTTTTAGTAGCATTTCTTTCCCCAGCAGCATGGGAATTTGTGGGACCTGATACCACCTCTTGTAGGGGGGAGTGTGGAGCTGAGAATTATTCTGTTGCTTGAATGTCTTTGTTATTTAGTTTGGAATTCCACCCTAATTCAGTGCTTTGCTATTTGACTCTTTTGGTTCCTACTTGATCTATTAGAAATAAATCTGCTAGATGATGTTTAAATCATGTTTACAATGAAACACCAGAGACTGAATCTTGGGTAACAAGGGGTTCCAGAGCAATAAATCTGCTAGATGATGTTTAAATCATGTTTACAGTAAAACACCAGAGATTGAATCTTGAGTAACATGCTTCACTGTGGTAATTCATACAGGGTATTTATGTCCCATAAGCCTTAGACCTAGGCTTTTAGCACTAGCATCTGAGTTTAGACAAATCCTTGAAAATACTAAGGCATGGGGCAGTGGTGGCAAAGTGGTTAGAGCACCAGCCCTGAAGTCAGGAGGACCTGAGTTCAAATGTGATCTCAGACACTCAGACACTTCCTAGCTGTGTGACCCTGGGCAAGTCACTTAACCCCAATTGCCTCATGGAAAAAAAAAAGAAAGAAAAAAAAGAAAATTCTAAGGCAGGGGCAACTAGGTGGCGAAGGGGATAAAGTTCTGAAATCAGGAGGACCTGATATGTGATCTCAAACACTTAATCCATGCTAGTTGTGTGACCCTGGGAAAAATCACTTAACCCTAATTGTCTCAGGAAGAAGAAAATACTAAGACAGGTATTAGAGGTAAAAGTAAAAATGAGAGATTTCCATTTATGGGGAAGACTTCAGATTTGAGAGAGTCCCTTTGACATAATTGCCTCTGAAAGGATGTTAAATATTGCTACAGGACTCCAGAAATATAAGGTACAAAGGAAGGAATTAAGACAAAAGAATAATGAAACTTTAGCTCTGTGAACTGCCTGAAAACCATAGAGTTTTTCTTGGTCCTCAGAGAGATGTCCAAAATTGAGGCAGGTCAACATACTCAAAGAACTCTAATGTCTTTTGTAGGTTCTAAAGTAAAATTTTAAAGAGCAGAAATTATTTAGGATCTACTCAGCTTCTAGGGTCTAAGGATAAAATCCCTTACACAATGTAAAAGTCCTTGATTCTCACTTGTGAGGGCTTTGTCCTGGATCTTCTCTTTCCTTAATAAAGTGAAATTCCCTTGTAAGAATAATCTTTTGATAAGATTACCTGTGTCATCCTGAATTAACTGCATCTCTTGATAATGAAGTCCATGGGCAGTTTCTAATGAGTTTTGGGCAGAGAGAGGACTCCATGGAGGAAGGTAAATCTTCAATCTATTCAGCCCAACTTTCCCTAACATAGAACAGAGCTCTGACTCTAGAAATGTTAGCAATGGAACAACAATAGGAAGGCAACAAATGAATTCTTGAATCAACAGGGAGAGTTCCTTAACAGAAAGGGAGCTAAGGCCAAGGAACACCAAGAAACAAAGCCACAAGAGGGAATAGCAATCCTAGATATTTACTTTTAATTTGGTAGCCCGAGTTATGTGGACCGAGCAGATTAGATGAGAGGTATCACCTCTTTATCATCCCTAAATTCTCACCACTTTGGGGAAGCAAATTAGTTGGCACTATGAATTTAGAAATGTCTGTTGAAGTCTCTGGGGAGGTAGGAATTACCAACGATGTGGGTTGCTTGACTTGAGTAGCATCATCTGAAGTATTGTAGATTCAGCTCTGGATAAGACAGTGCCCAGAGAGGGTAACAATGATTGAAGGAACTTGATTCCATATCATATAAGAATTGATCAAAGGAACATGAGGTGTTTAGCAGGAATGAGAAAGGATAAGAGAATATTCTTGCAATCTTTAAATATTTGAAAGTCTGTTATGCAGAAGAGGAATTAGGCTTTTTCTGTTTGGCCACTGTGAGAAGAACTGAGAATAATATTATGAAGGTGCAACAAGGTACATTTAATCAATCAGGAAAATTTTCCTGATAATTAGAGCTGTATAAAAGTAGAAAGGGCTGCCTCAGGAATTCATCAGTTTTTCCTCATTGTAAGTTTTCAAGAAAAAATCAAATGCAGAACAAGCTGTGATATATGAATGCAATGGAATACTACTATGATATAAGAAGTAATGAGCAGGCTGATTTCAGAAAAACCTGAACTGATGCAAAGTGAAATGAGCAGAACCAGGAGAACATTGATCTTGTCCTCCTATCAATTATAAATAATTCTTGTCATTGTGGCCACCATTAGTCTCTTCAATTTCCAAAACAGAGGTGATCCTTTATTTTTGAGTACAGACTACAACTTTTCATTACTGTCTTCCAAGATTTCCATTGTTGTTTGACAAAATGTATTATTTCACGTTTTTGCTGACACATTTTATATCTGTCCACTTCCTCTTTTCTCCTCCTCCCTCTGTTTTTTATTTCCCCTTCCCCACTTTCTTCTCCAGGCATTTTCCCATGTTCCCTTCATCTGCTTCTTTTCCATTTCAGGATTTGGCTCCTGACCTTTATGAACAGGGGTTGCCTTTTTAATGTCAAAAAATTTTGAGGACCCAAACATGTAAAAGTATTTGTTCTAATAGCATCTGATGACTGGGAAAATATGTGATGATTAAAAAGCTACTATAATTTTAGTAATACATTTAAATAAATATATATCTTATTAATCATGGACATACCTATATGTCTTTGAAAATGGTAGCATATATACGTGTGAAGCATATCATATATTAGGTGTTTTAAAAAGAATTATTTGCTTATTAATGGATTTGCATATAGACTCATGGAGGGGCTCATGACCCAAAGATTGGGAACAATTGATATAGAATATTTTGATTTTACCTATATGGTAAGATTCTTCCTCTCCAAATCTTTCAGAAATCTTTCTTGGATAGACAACTAGGGCAATTTTGATATCACGAAGACTTGAACAAAATTTGGGGTAAAAAGTCATTTTCCCTCCTTTCTAGCATACCTCTTAACTCAGAAAGAATGTAATTAAAGATTTTTTGCTTATAGAAAGGTACTCTAAGACTGACAAAAATCTCAGATAATTTCAGCAGATTCACAATTTCACTAGCTGGATTCTTCTTTCATTGATGCAGTTTGCTCAGCCTTTCCCTCTATGCCTGAAGGGATAAATGGTTTCCTGAGCTTCTATTCAACAAAAAGAAATTCATTACCTGGCCACCAAATTTGAGGTGAATGAGCATCTTCTTACTTAGAGAAGATCCTTCTTAGATGATAAGCACAGTCTAGTCACTAGGCACATACTCCAATACCTCCCAGCCTGGACAGACTTTCCAGTGCTTACATTCCACTGGTACAGTCTCCAAGAATCCAGGCTTCCATCTAAAGTCCAATGAGAGACAGACAATGCCATTGAATGTGAAAATGCACTAAATTTGTAATCCAAGGGTCTGCTTTTGAGTCTCAGCTCTGCTAGTTAATTTTACTTGTTTTATTTTCCTCATCTGTAAAGTTAGGATAACAAATATTGTACCATCCACCTCACATAGTTGTTCTGAAAATTAAATGAGACAGTATATGTATATAAAACACTCTGTATTTATACACCATATTTTACAATAAGTTCCAAAAAGACATTTGAAACTAATCTAAAAGATGCTATGACTGTACATATTTACTCTATATCAAATTGCTTGCCTTCTCACAGAGCGAGGTACGGACAGAGAATTTGGAACTCAAAATTTTAAAAAATGAATGTTAAAATTTTTTGCTTATATGAAATTGAAAAAAATTAAATGTAAAAAGGGATGCTATAAAAATGTATTTTGCTTTTATTTTATTGTTTTATTTTATTAATTTTTAAAAAATTAACAAAACTATTTTCTTTTTTTTAATTAAAGCTTTTTATTTTCAAAACACATGCAAGAATAATTTTCAACATTCACCTTTGAAAAACCTTGTGCTCCAATTTTTTTCCTTTTCTTCCCCCCACCTCCTTCCCCTAGACAGTAAGTAATCCAATATATATTGTACATGTGCAATTCTTCTATATATATATATATATATATATATATTTCCACAATTATCATGCTGCACAAGATAAGTCAAATCAAAAAGAAAAAAATGAGAAAAAAAACAAAATGCAAGCAAACAGCCACAAAAAGAGTGAAAATACCTTGCTGTGATGCACATTCAGTTCCCACCATCCTCTCTCTGGGTGCAGATTGCTCTCTCCCTCACAAGACTATTGGAACTGGCCTGAATCACCTCACTATTGAAAAGAGCCACATCCATTAGAATTGCTCACAATGTTCTCTTGTTTCTACTTACTTAGCAACAGTTCATGCAAGTCTCTCCAGGCCTCTCTTGAAATCGTCCTGCTGGTCGTTTCTTACAGAACAATAATATTCCATGACATGCATACACCATAACTTATTCAGTCATTCTCTAATTGATGGACATCCACTCAGTTTCCAGTTTCTTGCCACTACAAAAGGGCTGCTACAAACATTCTTGCACATGTGGGTCCTTTCCCTCCTTTATGATATATTTGGGATATAAGCCCAATAGAAACACTGCTGGATCAAAGGATAGTTTGAGAGCCCTTTGGGCATAGTTCCAAATTACTCTCCAGAATGGTTGGATCACTTCACAACTCCACCAACAATATATTAATTAATGTCCCAGTGTTCCCACATTTCCTCCAACCTTAAATTTTCCTGTCATCTTGACCAACTTCAGAGGTAGGTAATGATTCCTCAGAGTTGTCTTAATTTGCATTTCTTTAATCAATAGTGATTTAGAGCATCTTTTCATATGGCTAGAAATAGTTTCAATTTCTTCATCTGAAAATTGCCTGTTCATATCCTTTGATTTATTAATTGGAAAATGGTTTGAATTCTTATAAATCTGAGTCAATTCTCTGTATTTTAGTAATAAAGCCTTTATTAGAACCCTTGAATGTAAAAATTTTTCCCAGTTTATTGCTTCTCTTCTAATCTTGTCTGCATTGGTACAAAAACTAACAAAAGTATTTTCTTTACTCGAATATTTCCCTCAAACTCCTTTATAAAAGAAAGGAAAATAAAATTCTTATAACAAATACATATAATTAAGCAGAATAAATTCTTGCGTTGGCCATGTCCAACATATATATGTCTCATTTGACATTTTGAGTCCATTATATGTCTCATTTGACATTTTGAGTTCATTACTTCTATCAGGAAGTGGGGTAGCATGCTTCCTCATCAGTTCTCTGGAATCCTGATTGGTCAGAATTCTTAAATTTTTCAAACTTTTTGTAATGTTATTGTACAAATTGATTTCCTGGTTCTGCTCACTTTATTCTGTAACAGTTCATACAAGCCTTCCTGGATTTCTTTGAAACAATCTTTCTTCATCATTCCTTATCTATCAATTATGTTCCGTTTTATCTATACACCATAACTTAGTTCAGTCATTCCCCAACTGGTGGGCAATGCTTTAGTGGACAGTTCTTTGCCACCATAAAGAGCTGCTATAAATGTTTGTAAATATAGGATATTTTTCTCTCTCTTTGATCTCTTTTGGGATATAGGCCTAATAGTGGTATAGGTAGGTCAAAGAGTATGGACTGAGTTCTAAAGTTTGAGCTATTAATAACAATATGTCTCTAAAATAAACTTTTTTTTTCTTTGAAAAACAACTTTTGTAGCAAGGCCTTGTTATATCTTAGTTCAAACAAAATCTGTTTGGATAAGACAAAAATTCCAGTGCTTAAAAATTCTGTTATATTCTTAAACCAGCATAGCTGACCCTAAGTAATCTACTAGTTTCAGAAATTAAAATCCATATCATTTCCCAATTCATGGTATTTTTTTTTGATCTACCACCATATTCATCTGCTGCTCACTTCTTCTCCATCTTCTCCATAAAGCTAGAATGTAATGATGTGTTGCTTTATTCCATTTTAAGTGAAAATCTACAGAAAATTAGAATGCAAACACTTCTTCCTTTCTCCCTAATGAATGTGGAGGGGATACAGGTAATATATATGTCAGTTTGCTATGTAAATATTTATCAGCTCACTTACATATTTTAAGTTCCTGAGACATATGGGTATCTTATTAATTTCAAGACTCATAGGCATTAATATAAGAGCCCAGTGTGAAATCCAAGTTTCTACAACTTGCTTCAGGTTCTCATTTACTCAGTTTAATGCTTTGATCCCAGCTTCTTTGTTTTTAATCTTTTTAAAAAATTGACAAGTATTTATTTTCCCTCTTTTCTATCTCATTTGCCCCCCAGAAAACTTTAAAAGAAGAGAAACAAAACCATCATAACAAATATGATAGTTCAACTAAACAAATTGCTTTATTGGCCTTTTCCCAAAAAAATGTATGTCTCATTCTGCCTCGAGTTCATTGTGCCCTTGTGAGAAGGTGAGTTCTACATACTTCATTATCTGTCTTCTTTCTGGTTCTGACATTGACTGGAGTTAAGTCTTTTTCATCTTTCCAATATTGTTATTGTATAGTATGTTTTACAGGTTTTGTTCATTTCACTCTGAATCAATTCATACAAGTTTTCTCTGAAACTCATCATTTTTTATGGCACAATAATATTACATTACATTAATATATAATATTTTGCTTAGTCATTCACCAATAGATGGGCAATCCTTTAGTTTCTCTTTTTTTTACTCCTATAAAAAGAACTGCTGTAAATATTTTTATCCATATTGGATCTTTCCCCCTTTGTTTGGGACACAGATCTAGTAGTGATATCATTGGATCAAAGAGCATGAACATTTTAGTGTCTTTGGGAGTATAGTTCCAAATTCTGAGTCATAAATTTTCTGTTCTCTGATTCTCCCCTACCCCAGACCAGTTAGTTTTATTAAGTATGTGAGAGCAGATTGGAGTGGCAGAAAAGGACAGTTTACTTAAAATAGAAATGCAGGCTAAAATTAGGGCAGTACATCAAACACTCTCCAAGCCTACTACACAAAACAGGTCTCAGGAAATGATGCACTTAACAAGGCATTGCAAGATATTAGCAGAGTTGGGGTGAGGGAGAAGAGAAGAGGGAGAGTAGGGGGATAGGAAGCATTAAATTGTTTCCCTTGACATAGTAACCAGGTGAACAGACTCATCAGGGATAGCTCTCCAGCACCTTCTCTTTCTTATCATTTCTTTTTCTTGGCTTGAATCCTTGCCTCTTTCCAATGGGCTTCCAGCTTAACCTTCTCATTAAGTCTGTTCACAACCACAAAAGTTGAACCACTTGCCCTTTTGTCAAAGTCAATCATAATTGTGTCGGAGGAATGGAAATGACCAAATGAATTTTATTAAATTAATTTTTTAAAGTATTCATTATTGGATTCACTATTTAGTCTCAGAAATAATTATTCTAGAACTAGTACTGGAAATTTCTTAGTCATTAAAAAAAAAGGCTTTTGGAGACTGTAATTATAACTGACTATTTTTGTAGAAAATAATCATTTTCTATAACTCACGCCTATGTTTGGTCTGAAATGTGAATGTTGCTGAGATCCAGAATAAACAGAATTAAACTTGCATGTATGCAAACCATTATTAAACATAGATTGAAATTTATTTTTTAAAAAATAAGCTTTTTATTGATGGATTTTGTTTTTGCATCACTGCCAATTCTGGGTATAGCCTACCTACATTGAGTTCTCCCTTGTAACAAAGAAAAGACAGTTGAATCAAGCTAATTTAACCAAGGGACTTGCCAATAATGGCCATGTTCTGGAAGCTTGTAAGTTTTGCGAGCCTATTTCTTTAAGTGATTAATAATGCAAATTGAAGGAGAATTTTGTTTTAGTGTTATTTAATTTACATTACTAAAGTAATCATATATTTAGTTCTCCTGATTTTGCTTACTTTGCTCTGTATCATTTCATACAAATCTCATTTCTCTAAATTCCTCATTTTTTTATCTTTTATGGCACAATAATATTATATTATATTCATATATCATAATTTGTCCAGTTATTCTCTAATTGATGGGCACCTGCTTTGTTTCCAGTTAATATGCCTCTAGTAATATACTGATTAGTATATCTATCTATCTATCTATATGTATATATATACATATGTGTGTATAAGTATTATAGACAATATGAAAATCAGTAGAAATATGTGTATGTGTGTGTGTAAATAGAGATATATAGATATAGAAAACCTTTCCTTCAATCTTTGACATTTCTGGGGTATATTTGAAGAATGTGATCTCTGAATTAAAAGACATGACTTTTTTCATATAACATGATACAGTGAAAAGATTATTTATTCTAAAGTCAAAGGAGCTGAGTTCAAATCCCATCTCTTATAGCTATTTATCTGTATCATTTTAGGCAAAGCATTTAACTTTTCTGAGCCTCAGTTTCCTCATCTATAAAATGAGACTACAGGACTAGATGAAATCCCTTTTGAGGTCCCTTTTATCCATAAATCAACAATCTTATGATTCATATTGTTTTCCAAGAGATCTAAATAGATTTGTGGTGCTACTAATAATGAATCACTGTGTCTATGTTCCCCACAATGCTTCTTTTTAAAAAAATTAATTTATTTAAAACTTAAATACAAAATAGAAAAAGAATAAAACAGAGCAATGCTAATAAGAATTCAAAATATGAGACAATACATTTCCGTTTCTTTCTTTTTAAGATTTTCAGTAGTTTTTAATTTGTTTCCAAATACATGTAAAGGTAGTTTTCAACATTCTTTTTTAAATTTTTTTCTATTGGGGATGTTAGAGTTAAGTGACTTGCATAGCTGGAAAATGTTAAGTGTCTGAGGTTAAACTTGAATTCAGATCTTACTGACTTCAGGAGCAGTGCTTTATCCATTGCACCATCTAGCTGTTCCTCAACATTCATTTTTGCAGGACTTAGTGTTCCAAATTTTCTTCCCTCGCTGCCTTATGCCCCCCTCTCCCCAAGACAATAGGTAATCTGATATAGGTCAAATATGTGCAATCTTTTAAACTTATTTCCATATTTGTCATGTTGTACAAGAAAAATCAGACCAACGAGTAAAAGGATGATTTCAGAGAGGCCTGGAGAGACTTGCATGAATTGATACTGAGCAAAGTGAGCAGAACCAGGAGATCATTATACACGGCAACAACAATACTGTATGATGATCAATTCTGATGGACATGGCTCTCTTCAACAATAAAATGTTCCAAACCAGTTCCAATTGTTCACTGAAGAAAGCCATATACACTCAAAGAGAGGGATATGAAATGTGGACCACAACATAACATTTTCATGCTCTCTATTGATGTTTGCTTGCATTGTATTGCCTTTCTCTGATTTTCTTTTCTTGTAGGTATGATTTTTCTTGTACAACAATGATAAGTGTGGAAATATGAATACATATATTCGATTTGTCAAGTATTTTAACATAATTAACATGTAGCAGACTTCCTGCCATCTAGGGGAGGGGTGGGGACTAGGGGGGAAAATTTGTAACAGAAAGCTTTGTAAGGGTCAGTGTTGAAGAATTATCCATACATATGTTTTGCAAATAAAAAGTTTTAATAAAGGAAAAAAAAAGAAAAAAGAAAAAGACCAAAATGGGGGAAAAAAACAACACGAGAAGAAAAAAACAAACAAAAAACAACAACAAAAAAGAGAAAATACTATGTTTCAATCCATATTCAGCCTCCATAGTTCTCTCTCTGGATGCAGATAACATTTTCCATCTCAAGTCTATAGGAATTGTCCTGAATCAATGTATTGTTGAAAAGAGCCACATCCATCACAGTTGATCATCACATAATCTTGTTGCTATGTACAATGTTCTACTTACTTCATTCACTCAGCATCATCATGTAAGTCCAGGCATTTCTGAAATAAGCTTGCTCATCCTTTTTTATAGCATAATAATATTCCATAACATGTATATACCATAACTTATTCAGCCATTCCCCAGTTTATGGGCATTTACTCAGTTTCCAGTTCCTTGCTACTACAAAATGGGCTGCTACAAACATTTTTGTACATGTGGGCCTTTTTCCCTTTTTTATGATCTCTTTGGGATATAGACCCAGAAGTGACACTGCTGGATCAAAGAGTATGCACAGTTTTTTAGACCTTTGGACATAGTTCCAATTTGCTCTCTAGAATGGTTGGATCATTTCACAATTCCACCAACAATGCATTAGTGCACCACTTTTCCCACATCCCCTCCAACATTTATCATTATTTTTTCCTCTCATTTTAGCCAATCCAAGAATCACCAAGAGGTGATTTAGAGCATTTTTTTCATCAGACTAGAAATGACTTTAATTTCTTTATCTGAAATTTATCTCTTCATATTACTTGACCATTTATGAATTATGAATTATCCCCACAATACTTCTAACAATTGATAAATCCACAACATTTATTATGCATCTTTCATGTGCCAGCTACTGTGCTATTAAAAAAAAAAAAGGCAAAACTGGAACAATTCCTGCCTTCAAGGAACAACATAAACACAAATATACAAATAAACATAAAAAAAGTTAATGGGGGCAAAGAGGAGGAGAGAAGGGAAAAGGAAAATCAGGAAAGACTTCACATAGAAGTTTAGTAGAAATTAAGTTTAGATTAGAACCTGACACCATATTTTATAGTAAGTGCCTGAAAATACTTGATTGTAATATAAAAAAGATTGTCAGTAAAAATAGGTGAAAGGATGTCAATGGCAAAAAAAGAAAAAAAAGAGAGAAAGAAAAAAGAAAGGCTCCATGCACACCAAAATATTTGTGGCAACACTTTTTATAATAGCAAAGAACTAGACACAAAGTAGATGCCTATCAATTGGAAAATAGCTACACAAATGTTGCATTTGGATGGAATAAAAACATTATGATGCCATAAGGAATGATGAAGATAGAAAAGCATGTGGGAAGACAGGAATGAAGGAAAAGGGAAGTATAGGGATTAAAATTATCCCACCCAGAATAAGAGAAACTGAGGCAAAGCTCTGAGCCAATGGCACTTTATTAAAGGGTCCATAGTTTCTTCCAATGAAGTAAAATTCAGTTCTTCCTCACAATCTGAGATACCTCTTCTTTCTAGGGCCCAATTTTTATAGGGCTAGATGTTCAGTCATTCCAGAACAGCTATTTAAAACTTAAAAACAAAATAGAAAAAAAAGAAAACACAGTAGTGCTAATAAGAGAGGACTCAAAATATGAGACAATACATTTCCATTTCTTTCTTTTTAAGATTTTCAATAGTTTTTTCTTTAGAACCTCATCACAATGATTCAATTGCATATTTATTTCAAGTTAGATGCAGGAAAAACAATTAGGAAACTATTGAAAATTGACGAGGTTCTAAACTAGTCAGATAGCCATGTGAACTGATAGAAAGAAACAGATGGGAGAAATAAAAGTATTGAAATAAAGGTATTCAAATTTGGTCACTTATAAATGATTGAGTACATAGAGAGAGAACATGACAAATAGTCATAAGAAGGGGAAAGACATCATGAGACATGGGGAAGGGTGGGGAGGAAAATATCATAAGGTAGAATGCAGGGGCAGGCTTAACCCAAGAGGGATTGAGCAAAGATGACGTGTCCATCCATCAAAGATGGACAGATTTATAGGGGAAATTTAACCTCAGGGGTTTGACATAACTTGGATTTCTGACTGGACACAGCAAGGTGGGGCTACCCCACAATCTCCACAGAGGGTAAGATTATAAGGTTAACTGGTCCCCATCAGTGCCCTTCCCTGCTTCCTTCAGAGTAATTTTATTATTATTTCAGGCTTCCTCTGCCAATCCCACCTGACTACCAGGATCTCATTATATATTTCCTTCTTCCCAATATATATGTCGCTCTTTTCTTTCCCTCTCAGTCATCTCTTATAAACAATTCAAGGAAAACAAGCAAAAACAGCCAGTTTTTTGAAGAAATGACATTATTGCAACACCATCTATGCCCAGTCGCCCATTTTAGCAAAGAAAGAAGAGAGATACCTTTTTATATCCTTCCTCCAGGGCTAAGCTTGGTCATTTGGAAGAATGTTAAAAAAGACAAGGAAAAAACCCAACAATCTTATTTACTCAAAAATAGTAAGAAATGATTTTTTTTCCAGTCTAAAATTCTTTCCAGACTTACCTAAAGGAAGGAAATTTTATCAATACTTGATCAAACTTCTTAGAAAATAATGCCCCACACTAAAATTCTTTTACTCAGGCTTAACCCCTTTCTTCTAGGAAAGTGTGTAAAAGGTCAAAAATAAATGCTAAAGTCCTGGAAAATGAATTAAGGGAGGTTACCAAATTTAGAACAAGAAAAACTTGTCAAAATAAAATCATAATCTGCCTCATTTACTGAAGGGATTAGAATGAGGACCCACCTCTGGGTGGTACCCTTTTTTGCTATTCAGAAGGGATTAATTAGAGGAAAGAGGTCCTTTTGCTTTTTTTGAGGAGAGAGGAAAATGACTCCTCTAGAGCATTCCGGAAAACTTAAGTGACTATTGTTCTATTTTATAGAATGTTAATTTAAAACTGTGTTTTATCATATTGGGACACTTTTCTTATTTAAGATTTCTTTAAATGTTACTTCAATAGCTCTAAAGTGGAAATTCTTGGATTCAGAATAATACTAAATTAATAAAATTTGCTTTTGTCAGACTTGTGTCTAAATTAGAGAGTACAATATTAATATTTTTCAACAGGCATTAAAATTTCACATCATTCTTTTTCAATCATTTTGGTACTATTCTTTTAATTTACATTGTTGTCATTGGTTATATTGTTTTTCTGGTTCTTCTCAATGTTCATACTCAACATTTTTTATTGCCCAATAATAATCCATTACAATTAGGGGTTTGTAATTTGTGTGTGTGTCATGGACCCCTTTGGTGGTCTGGTAGCCTAAAAACTTCTCAGAATCATGTTTTTAATAAATAAAATAATAGGATTATAAAGGAAATCAATTATATGGCAATGTAATTATCAAGATTCTTAAAAACAAAATTAAAAAAACTCACAGACCCTAGGTTCATAACTCCCATATTGCATTCATGTACTATAGGTAATTGTCCCACTCTCCACACAAATAAAGTCAGATCTAAACAATTGGGAAAATATCAAGTGCTCTTGGACAGGTCGAGCAAATATAATAAAGATGGCAATACTACCTAAACTAATCTATTTATTTAGTGCTATACCAATCAAACTCCCAAGAAATTATTTAACTGACCTAGAAAAAATAACAACAAAATTCATTTGGAAAAACAAAAGGTCAAGAATTTCAAGTGAATTAATGAAAAAAAAATGCAAATGAGGGTGGCCTAGCTGTACCAGATCTAAAACTATAGTATAAAGCAGTGGTCATCAAAACCATTTGGTACTGGATAAGAAATAGAGTAGTGGATCAGTGGAATAGGTTAGGTTCACAGGACAAAATACTCAATGATAATAATAATCTAGTGTTTGATAAACCCAAAGACCCCAGTTTTGGGGATAAAAACTCACTATTTGACAAAAACTGCTGGGATAATTGGAAACTAGTATGGAAGAAACTAGGCATTGACCCACACCTAACACCATATACCAAGATAAGGCCAAAATGGATTCATGATCTAGGAACAAAGAATGATATTATAAACAAATTAGAACAATGTAGGATGGTTTACCTCTGAGACCTGTGGAGGGGGAAGGAATTTGTTACCAAAGAAGAACTAGAGATCATCATTAATCACAAAATAGATAAGTTTGACTATATCAAGTTAAAAAGTTTTTGTACAAACAAAATGAATGCAGACAAGATTAGAAGGGTAGCAATAAACTGGGAAAATATTTTTACATTCAAAGGTTCTGATAAAGGCCTCATTTCTAAAATATATAGAGAATTGACTCAACTATATAAGAATTCAAGCCATTCTCCAATTGATAAATGGTCAAAAGATATGAACAGACAATTTTCAGATAAAGAAATTGAAACTATTTCTAATCACATGAAAAGGTGCTCCAACTCACTATTGATCAGAGAAATGCAAATTAAGACAACTCAGAGATACCACTACACACCTGTCAGATTGGCTAAGATGATAGGAAAAGATAACAATGAATGCTGGAGGGCATATGGGAAAACTGGGACACTGATACATTTTTTTTTGTTTTTGTTTTTTTTTATTAATACTTTTTATATGCAAAACATATGTATGAGTAATTCCTAAACATTAACCCTTACAAAGCTTTCTGTTACAAATTTTCCCCCCCTACTCCCCACCTCTCCCCTAGATAGCAGGATATCCACTCCATGATAATTATGTTAGAATACTTAAATCGAATATATGTATAGTTATTGCCACACATCATTTTTTTGTTCAGGAGAAATCGTATCTATAAGAAAGAATAATCCGATAAAGGAAATACAATGCAAGCAAACATCAATAGAGAACATGAAAATGTTATGTTGTGGTCCACATTTCACATCCCTCTCTCTGGGTGTATATGGCTCTCTTCACCGGACAATTGGAACTGGTTTGAAGCATTTCATTGTTGAAGAGAGTCATGTCCCTTAGAACTGATCCTCATATAGTACTGTTGTTGCCGTGTACAACGATCTCCTGGTTCTGCTGATTTCACTCAGCATCAGTTCATGCAAGTCTCTCCAGGCATCTCTGAAATCATCCTGCTGGTCGTTTCTTAGAGAACAATAATATTCCATAACATTCATATACCATAATTTATTCAGCCACTCTTCAATTGATGGGCATCCATTCAGTTTCCAGTTTCTAGCCACTACAAAAAGAGCTGCCACAAACATTCTTGCACATGTGGGGCCCTTTCCTTCTTTTATGATTTCTTTGGGATATAAGCCCAATAGAAACACTGCTGGTTCAAAGGGTATGCACAGTTTGATAACTTTTTGAGCATAGTTCCAAATTGCTCTCCAGAATGGTTGGATCTGTTCACAGCTCCACCAACAATGCATCAGTATCCCAGTCTTCCCACATCCCCTCCAACATTCATCGTTATCTTTTCCTGTCATTTTAGCCAATCTGACAGGTGTGTGACACTGATACATTGTTGGTGGAACTGTGAACGGATCCAACCATTCTGGAGAGCAATCTGGAACTATGCTCAAAAAGTTATCAAACTGTGCATACCCTGTGACCCAGCAGTGTTTCTACTGGGCCTATATCCCAAAGAGATTTTAAAGGAGGGAAAGGGACCCACATGTGCAAGAATGTTTGTGGCAGCCCTTTTTGTAGTGGCAAGAAACTGGAAATTGAAAGGATGCCCATCATTTGGAGAATGGCTGAATAAATTATGGTATATGAATGTTATGGAATATTATTGTTCTGTAAGAAACGATGGGCAGGATGATTTCAGAGAGGCCTGGAGAGACTTGCATGAACTGATGCTGAGTGAAATCAGCAGAACCAGGAGAACATACACAGCAACAAGACTATACTATGATCAATTCTGATGGACATGGTTCTCTTCAACAATAATGTGATTCAAACCAGTTCCTATTGTTCAGTGATGAAGATAGTCATATACATCCAGAGAGAAGCTGAGGGAACTTAATGTGAACTACAACACAGCATTTTAACACTTTCTGTGAATATTTACATGCATTTTGTTTTCCTTCTTAGGTTTTTGTTTGTTTTTTTTTTTCTTCTCTCTTTCTAGATCTGATGTTTCTTGTACAGTAAGATAACTGTATAGATATGTATACATATATTGGATTTGTCATATAATTTAACATATTTAGCATGTATTAGATTACCTGTAATCCAGGGGTGGGGGGGGTAGGGAAAAGGAGGGGAAAAGCTTGGAACAAAAAAAAAAAAGCTTTTGCAAAGGTCAATGTAGAAAAATCACTCATATGTTTTGTAAATAAAAGGCTTTTAATAAAATATATATATATATAGTTAATTGTCCCCATTTGATAGATATTTGCTTTGTTTCCAGTTCTCTGCTACTACAAAAAGTGCTGCTATAAATATTTTGGTCTATATAGGTCCTATTTTTGATTAACAACCTTATAATTCTTTGATTCTTGAAAATGTGGCTTGTGGGATAAGAAGGAAATAAGAGTTGAGTTATATAGATAAATATTTTTTTAAAAGATGTTGCATTAGAACTATAGGATTGCTGCTATTCAAGATAAAATCTTGGGATTCCATTGATCAAGCATTTCTTGAAAAGCATCGTATGTCTAGATTTGTAAAGGATATCACATTAAGTACAAAGCATGGATTCTGTTCAGAGATCTTATAATCTTCTTTGGGTAGACCAAAAGAAACAGAGACTGTGTTATCAAAAAATCCCATGCTAAAAGTGCAAGGTACCAGCAAGGAGAGAGAGCATTAGGAGTCCTGATTATAAATAATAACATTATTAATAATTATGATACTAATAGTAGAAATATATTGATTTAGCAATTTGATGTTTGCAAGGGATTTTACAACTGATCCTCACAACTTTGTGATGTAAATGCTTTTATTATCCCCATTTTAGAGATGAAGAAACTAAGGCAGACAAACTTGTGCAGGATCACATAGAGAATAGATGCCTGAGAAAGGATTTATACTGAGGTCTTTTGGACTCCAAGTCCAGACTTTATCCGCTGTACTACCTGGCTCTTTCTAAGAAGAAAAGCTGTAGACCAAGATCAAGTAATGTCCTGAGGCTGTCTCCTAGCAAGTCCTTGGCTGTTAAAATTGTGAAGTAGGAAAGAAGATGAAGAAGAAAAGAAGAAGAAAGAGGAGGAAAAGGAAGAGGAAGAAAAGAAAAAGAAGGAAAAAGAGATGGAGAAAGAGGAAGTTGAGACAGAAGAGGAGGAAAAGAGAGAAGAGGAGGAAAGCCCTACAGTCTCCTTTTCAGTCCATGATGTGAGATGGGTACCATTTAAGATGGAGAATTTTTTTCAAGGAAGAATACAGGAGAAGTAGCCTCCTTTAACTCTCTTAAACACATCCCGCTAAGTTTCTTCTTCTGATCAGAGTTTGGGGACAACTTCTCCACTAGCCTAGGTAGTTGCCATCCCAAGTATTCCCCTTCTGCTGCTCAGAAAGGCCTTGCCACCAAGGTTGGCCATGTTGGATCTCAAATAAGAACCATTCAGCTTTCTTTACATTTCATTGCAAACGTCGGGCTTTTGCATGAAGACACTGAGGATAGAATGTGGCCTTTGAACTTACTTGGACCTCATTTTTATGCTGTCATTCATTTCTCTTCTCATCCCCTCTTCAGAAAGATCAGTTATTTCCTAAGTGTGGATATTCCCTCCAACAATGCAGACTACAGCCTTAAGTAGATGACAGCACCTTTCATGAATGATTGTGACTGGAAATAAATATTTGGAAGGTAAATGATCTTGAGTGATGAGCCTCCCCAAAGTTGGCCAGCTCTTCCTTGAATAACAGGCTTGTGATTGTTCCCTGGGTCAATACTGGAAGCCTTTCTAGCCTAGTAGAACCAGTCCTAGCTTGCTGACTTTAAGAATTCAGGGTCATCTCTTCACCTCCATCACCCCAGTGATTAAATCATCAGAAGAATACCTTTGGATATGTGACAAGGCAAGCCAGCTATTATCTGACCAAAAAAAAAAAAAAAAAGCTGACTGTGGACTACTCTTCATGGTTCACATGTAACAAGGAAGAAAATTGAGAAAAAATACCATTTAGGCATAATTATATTTCATTAAGACATAATAGAACTAGAGATGGGGGAAGGAAAAGGGAGTAGAGCGAGATGTACCAGCCATGGAGGGCTGAGGGTGACTTACCACCAGAAAAGATGTAATTACGAATATAAATATCCTTTCTGAAAAATCTGGATCGGTAACTGTTTACAACATGAATTTCTTGTACTTCTTATGGGGGGGAAGATCAGGAGCTTGAAGGTCAGAAGGACTTTACAGATCAACTAGACTAATCAGTTTAAACAGATAAAGAAAATGCGGTCCAGAGAAAGGAGGTGCTTTGCCCACAGTCACGCACAGCTAGCCTGGGATCACCTGTCATTAAAGACTAATCTTTCAGTGGGGTCAAACATGGTGCTCACATACATCTGTGGAATTGCATAATACAGTCTCACACAGAAAAAAGATAAAAGTGATTGTCTCTCCCTCTTTTTAATTAGTTAATTTAAAACAAATAGAAAATAGAAAAAAATTGCTATGTGCACAGCAGAACATGAGGGAATTCAAAATATAAAACAATAAATTTCCATTTCAAGAAAACTTATATAAATAAGTAATACACATTATTCTCAGAGCTGTCCATCTTTTCTGTTTCTTATAAATTTCTTTTGTTTTTTTACAGGTTTTCTTTTGTTATTTACTGTACATTTTTTACTTTATCCTTTTTCACCTTTCCCAAAAAACTATAATTAAATATGGATCTAGCTATCTACCTAACCTATCTATTTATCTAACTGTGTGTATGTATTTATATATATGTCTATGTTTATTACATACGCACATATACCACACACATATATACCATATGCATAGATATCTATAATCATATGTTGTTTATATGTAAATATACATATACACACACATATATATACACACACTTATAGAGTCATATACACCTATGTGAGGCCATACTACATTTGTTTGTCCTGTTTCTCTGAAGTGAATAACATCATCCTTCATAAGTCCAAATATTTCCATATTTTTCTAAATTCACCTACTCATTTCTAATGCCACCTCAATATTTCAATCTTATAATGTCTAGTTTTTTTAGTCTCTAAAACAATATTGATTAACAGTGACATATAGTTTCCCTAATTTTTTCTTCTGATTAAATTTATTTTAGCTTTATCTTTAAGATCAGGATTACTATCCCTGTCCTTTTTTACCTAATAAATTCTACTTCTGGTCTTTATTATTATGTTTATGTTTATCTCTTGTTTCCTATCCCTGCTGATTGTCCTGCTGTACATCTACCTATTGCCTTGCCCTCCTTTTACTTGACCTATACTCCCTTCACAGATCTTTCCCTTGTCCTCTCCTTTGATTCTTATCCTATTTCTGTTAATCTATACATTTTACCCATCCCCATTAATCTAGACATCCTTCCATATTCCTTATCCTATTCCCTCACTCTTTTATTTCTTTATAAATTTAGAAGATTTTTATTCTCTTATAAACATGTATATTTTTCTTCCTTTAACTCTGATCTAAAAATCCTTCCCTTATTCCTTCCCCTTTCTATCCTATTCTATCTTATTTCTTTCTGAATTTAAAAGGTTTTTTAAAATGTTTTAAAAATCCTTCTAAATATATGTATATGTATACACACATATACATACATATACAATGTTCCCTCTTTAACCCATTCCCAATGAGAGAAGGGTTCCAGAACTCCTCCCCCATTTTATTCCTCTGTTTCCTACATGGTTTTGCTTTTTAGAAGCACGTCATACTCAGCTCTACACAAATCTTTCTTTTGAACTACAGAATTACCAATGAGAATCTTAGACTTATGGTTTACAGGTATAAAACAAATTCTTTGTTTTTATTGAATCCCTTGTAATTTGATGTTTACCTTACATTTCTCTTGGATCTTGCTTGTCAAATTTTCTATTAAATTCATGTCTTTTTGCAAAAAAAAAAAAAATCCTGAAGGTCTAGCAATTCATTGAACATCCATTTTTTGTCCTTTTTAGAATTATGCTTAATTTTGTTGGGTATGATATTTTCTTTTTTTTTTTAATTTTATTTTATTTGCATAACATATGTGTGGGTAATTCTTCAACAATAACCCTTACATAGCTTTCCGTTACAAATTTTTTCCCCCCAACTTCCCCACCCCTTCCCTAGATGGCAAGATATCCACTACATGTTAATTATGTTAAAATATTGGCAAATCGAATATATGTATACATATTTCCAAACTTATCATTGTTGTGCAAGAAAAATCTTATCTACACAAACGATATATCAGATAAAGGAAACACAATGTAAGCAAACATCAATCAAGGAGTATGAGAATGTTATGTTGTGGTCCACATTTCACATCCCTCTCTCTGGGTGTATATGGCTTTCTTCAGTGAACAATTGGAGGTGGTTTGAAACATATCATTGTTGAAGAGAGCCATGTCCATCAGAATTGATCATCATGTAATACTGTTGTTGCCGTGTATAATGATCTCCTGGTTCTGCTCATTTCACTCAGCATCAGTTCATGTAAGTCTCTCCAGGCCTCTCTGAAATCATCTTGCTGGTCATTTCTTACAGAACAATAATATTCCATAATATTCATATACCATAATTTATTCAGCCATTCTCCAATTGAAGGGCATTGGGTATGATATTTTCAACCACACCCCCAGTTCTTTTGCTTTTTTGTTTCAAGACCTACAGTCTTTTAATGTAGCTGCTGCTAGGTCTTGTGTTATTCTAATTGTGGCTTAACCATATTTGAATTGTATTTCTCTTATTGATCATAACATTTTCTCCTTAATCTGGAGAATTTGGCTGTAATATTCATATGGAAGTTTTCTTTGTGAGAGTTCTTCCATTTTCTATTTCTATTTTCCCCTCTTGTTCTTTTTTTTGTGGTTTTGTTTTGTTTTTGTTGTTTTGGTTTTTTAAATTATTTTTTAATTAAAGCTTTTTATTTTCAAAATATTCAAAATATTTTAACATTCACCCTTACAAAATCTTATGTTCTAATTTTTCCCCTCCTTTCCCCCCATCTCCTCCCCTAGATGGCAAGTGATCCAGTATATGTTAAACATATGCAATTCTTCTCTATATATTTCTACAAATATCATTCTACACAAGAAAAATCAGATCAAAAAAGGAAAAAGAGAAAGAAAATGAAATACAAGCAAACAACAAAAAGAATGAAAATTCTATATTGTGCTCCACATTCAGTTCCCACAGTCCTCTCTTTAGGTGCAGATGTCTTTCTACATCACAAGGCCATTGAAACTGGCCTGAATCATCTTGTTGCTGACAAGAGCCATGCCCATCAGAATTGATCATCTCATAATTTTGTTATTGTGTATAATGATCTCCTGGTTCTGCTGATTTCACTCAGCATCAGTTCATGCAAGTCTCTCCAGGCCTCTCTGAAATCATCTTGCTGGCCGTTTCTTACAGAACAATAATATTCCATAATATTCATATACCATAATTTATTCAGCCATTCTCCAATTGATGGGCATCCATTCAGTTTCCAGTTTCTTGCTGCTACAAAAAGGGCTGCCACAAACATTTTTGCACTTGTTCCCCCCTCTTGTTCTAACGTTAGGACAATTTTCTTTAATTTTTTGTATTATTGTATCAAGATTCTTTTTTTTTTTTTTTTGATCATAGCTTTCAGGTCATCCTATTATTCTTAGGTTTTCTCTCCTTGATCTTTTTTCCAGTACCATTGTTTTTCTTAAGAGAAGTCTCATATTCTCTTCTATTTTTTCATTCTTTATGTTTTGTTTTATTATTTCTTGGTCTCTTATAAGTTTTCTAGCTTCCCCTTGCCCAATTCAAATTTTCAAGGAATCATTTTCTTCCTTAAGATTCTGGATCTCCCTTTCTAATTGGTTGACTTTTTTTTTTTGGTAACTTTTTGGGTTTTTTTTTTTTTTTTGAATTGTTCTTTAAAAAAAAAATTTCCTCAGTCACTCTCATTTGATTTTTAAAGTCTTTTTTTGAGTTCTTCTGTGAATTCTTTTGAGGTAAGTTACCATTTGATGTTACTCTTAGGTACATGAGGGGCTTTTTTACTTCAGTATCTTCTTCAAAAAATGAACCCTAGTTTTCTCTATTCCCATAGTAACTTTCTATGGTTGAGTTCTTTCTCCTTTACCTGCTCATTAAAAAAAAAAAAAAAAAAAAAAAACTAATGTTTATAGCAGTTTGTTAGTGCAATCACCTCTAGTCATGGGATGTGGGGGATGGTGCCTCTGGCCTCAGGTACCCCTTCAGTTGTCCCCTCTGGCCTGAAACCAAATCCAAGAACTCTGCCCTTTCTAAGTGTCCACAGCCAACAGGGTCTCTTGCCACTCTGCTTATGCATTCACCAGGTAAGTGTGAGCTAGTTCCTTCTCATCCAGGTCTGCCTCTGGGCAGATAACTGGGTCTGGCAGCAGAAGTTCCCTCAATCTTCCCGGCTTAGACACTGGACTCCCCACCCTGTCTGGGATTTACAAATTCCTGTGGCTGAGGCAGAGGCTACCTCTCCACCCAACTAGCCCCAGGGCTCACCACCCTTTCAAATGAACCTTACTGGAGGTGTTTATACTTTGCACAGATCCAAACCTCTATCCTGGTATCTTCGGATCTTTTCTGGTTGTCCTAGGAGGACTACTGTTCTGCCCCAACTCTTGTTTGTTCTTGCTGCTCTACTCATCCTGAGGTTCTATGTTGTTTTCTTTGTGGGAGTGATCTGAAGAGCTTGGAATTTTTTGACCTACTCTGCCATCTTCCCAGAATTCTCTCTCATTGTTTTAAGGATTTAAAAAATATCTCTTTAGGAGTTCTGGGCCATGAGTTACAAAGAAATGGCGTTTCTCTTATGATTCAGATTTTAGGTTCAAAATAATCATTTCATTAGGAAAGCGGACAAGGGAATTAGTTGGCCCAATGGTCCCAGGTTTATTGTCAGAAAGACCTGAGTTCAATACTAGCCTCACACATTAACTAGCTGTGTGACTCTGGGTAAGTCATTTTACCCTATTTGCCTCAGTTTCCTCATGTGTAAAATGAGCTGGAGAAAGAAATGGCAGATCCTTTCAGTATTCTTTGCCAAGAAAACCCCAGATGGGGTTATGAATGACATAACTGAAATAATTCAACAACAACAAAGGAAGAGAAGACAGAGGAAAACTAATGGGGGGAAGTGATGTATCAAGATTAGGAAGAATGGGATGCTTTGGAAAAAAAGGTGTCTAGCTCATGAGTGGTTTGGAACATTATTTTCTGGTACACAAAGCATTGCTGAGGAAGACTAGACAGGGCATAATGATTGGCTGGAATGGTATGGGAAGGGGAGGGGGCGAAACAAAAGAGAAAAGAAAGGGTGATTTAACTACCAAGTGTGAAACTTAGATGACAAAGGGAATGTTGGTGTGGTTAAATATATCAGGAAAGGAGACTGATATAGGGTAAAGATGATTAGTTTGGTTTGGGATACGCTGAGTTTGAGATATCAGTGGAATTTTCAACTGGAAATGTCTGGAGTTGTTAGTGAAACATTCAATTAGATTTGTCTAGCAGCCTGGAAATTGTGAGCCAAGTTTGAATTAGAGATAAAAATTTGGGAGTCATCCACGGAGAGGTGATAATCAAAACTACTGATTTGAATAAGATAGCCAAGGAAGAGAGAGTAGAGAAAAGAAAATTTAGGGCACTTTGAGGAACATTTGTGGTTAGTTGGGTATTCTAGTGTTCCACAATCTTGTTCCAACTTGACTTTATATATTGAGGTGCTGGACTTATTCTCCCAGAGTAGGGCTTTTCACATCTCCCCTTCAGGGTTCTGGGCAGTCCTTCTTCAATGCTATCATCTTGAGCCCCATTTTGGCATGTTCCCCTGATGTTTACCACAGTAATTAGCACCCTAATTTCATTTTGCCAATTAGTTTTGCTTAACTTTTACAAAAGAATTTTTACTGAGCAGTTAAATCCAGAATAAAAGTTAGACTGTTCTTCCTACTTTTTAAATATCTGTTTAGATCAATGGTTGATGTAGCACAATAATTTTCTGGTTCACACTTTGTTCACCTTTCTGTTCGCTTTGAAGGGTAGCCTCAATTCTACCCTGGAAGCTAAGTGGAAACTAGAAATCTGCCTGGGAATTGAATTGGTTCTGGAAGGGTGAGATCCTGGCTGCTCAGCTGGATCTGTGAACACTGGTGGTTTTCATTTCTAGTCTTGGGCCACACTTCTTTTTTTCTTCCCTTTTTGAGAGCTTTTACCATTGGCCTTCCCTTTTATGGAACTCACTTGATATCACTTATGCCTTCCTCATCACTTCTATCAACTTCCAGAAGTGATTGGGATGGGTTTGAGAGTTTTAATTTATCAAAACAAAGAAACAACAACAACAACAACAACAACAACAACAACAAACTGCCAAACTTTGCTAAATACATTTTTTTCAAATTAAAAAAAAATTTTCCAGCAAAAAAAAAAGAGAGAGAGAGAGAATAGAAGTTAGAAATATTTCTCCCCCTCAAGAATGATAAGGGAGAACTTTCCTCCAATGAAGAGGAAATTAGAGCAATAATTAGGAGTTACTTTGCCCAACTTTATGCCAGTAAGTTTGATAATCTAAATGAAATGGAGGAATATCTACAAAAATATAGATTGCCCAGGTTAACAGAAGAGGATATAAATTATTTAAATAGCCCCATATTAGAAAAAGAAATAGAACAAGCTATTAACCAACTCCCTAAGAAAAAATCTCCAGGGTCAGATGGATTTACATGTGAATTTTACCAAACATTCAAAGAACAATTAATTCCAATACTATACAAACTATTTGAGAAAATAGGGACAGAAGGTATGCTGCCAAATTCCTTCTATGAGACAGATATGGTGCTGATAGCTAAACCAGGTAGGGTGAAAACAGAGAAAGAAAACTATAGATCAATTTTCCTAATGAATATTGATGCAAAAATTTTAAATAAAATATTAGCAATGAGATTACAGAAAGTCATCCCCAGGATAGTACACTATGACCAAGTAGGATTTATACCAGGGATGCAGGGCTGGTTCAATATTAGGAAAACTATCAGCATAATTAATTATATTAATAACTAAACTAACAAAAACCATATGATTATCTCAATAGATGCAGAAAAAGCATTTGATAAAATCCAACACCCTTTCCTATTAAAAATACTAGAGAGTATAGGAATAAATTGGCTTTTCCTTAAAATGATCAGTAGCATCTATTTAAAACCATCAGCAAGCATCACATGTAATGGAGACAAACTAAAACCATTCCCAATAAGATCAGGAGTGAAACAAGGCTGCCCACTGTCACCATTACTATTTAATATTGTGTTAGAAATGTTAGCTTTAGCAATAAGATAAGAAAAAGAGATAAAAGGAATCAAGAGTAGGTAATGAAGAAACCAAATTATCACTCTTTGCAGATGACATGATGGTATACTTAGAGAACCCTAGAGACTCAACTAAAAAACTACTAGAAACAATTCACAACTTTAGCAAAGTGGCAGGATTCAAAATTAATCCACATAAATCATCAGCATTTTTATATATTACCAACAAAGATCAGCAGCAAGAGATACAAAAAGAAATTCCATTCCAAATAACAGATGATAGGATAAAATATTTGGGAATCTATCTGCCAAGGAAAAGTCAGAAACTATATGAACTAAACTACAAAACACTTTCCACACAAATAAAATCAGACCTAATCAATTGGAAAAACATTAAGTGCTCATGGGTAGACAGAGTGAACATAATAAAAATGACAATACTACCCAAACTAATCTACTTATTTAGTGCCATACCAATCAAACTCCCAAGAAATTATTTTACAGATCTAGAAAAAATAGTAACAAAGTTCATTTGGAAGAACCAAAGGTCAAGGATTTCAAGGGGATTAATGAAAAAAAAGGCAGATGAAGGTGGCCTTGCTGTACCAGATCTAAAACTATATTATAAAGCAGCGGTCATCAAAACCGTTTGGTACTGGATAAGAAATAGAGCAGTCGATCAGTGGCACAGGATAGATTATCAGGACAATCTAGACAATAACCTTAACAATTTAGTGTTTGATAAACCCAAAGATCCCAGCTTTTGGGATAAGTACTCACTATTCGGCAAAAACTGCTGGGAAAATTGGAAACTAGTGTGGAAGAAATTAGGGCTTGACCCATACCTAACACCACATACCAAGATAAGATCTAAATGGGTTCAAGATCTAGATATAGGACTTCCTGGGGGCGGAGCCAAGATGGCGGAGTGAAAAGGTGACTCTCTGCCTCTCCTCCGATCTTCTCTCAAATCAACAATAAAATAAGCCTCTGAACTGATCTTTAAGTCAACGAACTCAGAAATATTTGGGCACGGCTCTCTGGAGAACTTCATATCAGGTTAGTCGGACTCGGACAGAGAGATAAATAGAGGACAACTGTGCAGGCCGGAAGTGAGGGTGGGACTCAGCTCGGCTCATCGTGGAAGAAATTCCAAACTCCAAACTCCAAATTCCAAACACCTGGAGTTTATCTGAGGCACTGGGGACACTCTGCCCTGATTGGGGACAGGTGTTCTGGCAGACTTGCCTTGTTTAAGGAGTAATTCGGACTTAGTCCTAGCCCCCACCGGCCCAGCACCTTAAGTCAACTCGCCGAAGTGCCCCAGGGCAAAGCGTCTTCAGCCGAGGTTTTTTTTTCCCCCTACCTTAAAGAGATATCCACTCTGTCTAAAAAAAAAATGATGAAGAAGCAAAAGAGAGCTCTCACCATAGACAGCTTTTATCAAGGCAAAGAAACGACCTCAGATACAGAGGTTTCTTTAGACAAAAATCCAGAAAAAAACAGCAAGGACCATCACTGGTCCCCGTTTCAAAAGGCCTTTCTGGAAGACTGTATAAAGAACCTCAAAAGAGAGCTGGAGGATAAATGGGAAAATAAACTGAAATCAGTGCAAGAAGGATACAGTATCTTCAAGAAGGATATGATACTCTGCAAAAGAGATATGAAAGACACCAATTTATTAAAAAATAAAATTAGTGAAGTGGAAAAAGAGTGCAGTGAACAAATTGGCCAGTTACAAAAGGAACTTAAAAAGGTAACTGAAGAAAACAACACTTTAAAAATAAGAATTGAACAAATGCAAGTGAATGATTCAATAAGACTTCAAGAATCAGTCAAACAAAAACAAAAAAAATGAA
>JAJPUD010000083.1:70818-104228 GCA_023553655.1 Myrmecobius fasciatus | reverse complement strand
AGAAATGCAAATTAAGACAACTCTGAGGTACCACTATACACCTGTCAGATTGGCTAAAATGACAGGAAAAGATAATGATGAATGTTGGAGGGGATGTGGGTAAACTGGGACACTAATACATTGTTGGTGGAACTGTGAACGGATCCAACCATTCTGGAGAGCAATTTGGAGCTATGCTCAAAAAGTTGTCAAACTGTGCATACCCTTTGACCCAGCAGTGTTTCTATTGGGTCTATATCCCAAAGAGATCTTAGAGGAGGGAAAGGGACCCACATGTGCAAGAATGTTTGTGGCAGCCCTTTTTGTAGTGGCTAGAAACTGGAAACTGAATGGATGCCCATCAATTGGAGAGTGGCTGACTAAATTATGGTATATGAATGTTACGGAATATTATTGCTCTGTAAGAAACGACCAGCAGGATGATTTCAGAGAGGCCTGGAGAGACTTGCATGAACTGATGCTGAGTGAAATGAGCAGAACCAGGAGATCATTATACACGGCAACAACAATATTACATGATGATCAATTCTGATGGACATGGCTCTCTGCAACAAAGAATTGTCTCAAACCAGTTCCAATTGTTCACTGAAGAAAACCATATACACCCAGAGAGAGGGATATGAAATATCCCTCTAATGTGGACCACAACGTAACATTTTCATGCTCTCTATTGATGTTTGCTTGCATTGTGTTGCCTTTCTCTGGTTTTCTTTTTTTTCTTGTAGATAGGATTTTTCTTGCACAACTTGTCAACTATTATTACATTATTAACATGTAGTGGACTTCCTGACATCTAGGGGAGGGGAGGGGACTGGGGGTAAAAGTTGTAATGGAGAGCTTTGTAAAGATCAATGCTGGGGAACTACCCATACATATGTTATACAAATAAAAAGCTTTAATAATAAAAAAAAAATATTTCTCCCCAACAACTGGCAGGTACACTCTCCCAAATAACTTGGTCCCGGGAGATAGTGGGCTCCAACTTAAAGCTATTTCTACAAAATTTTATCCCATTAAGTTCTCCTACAAATTCAACATGGGTGAATTATTGCCTCTGCCTCTTGAGTGCCTTCAATCTAACTTGGGTCAAACAAATCACATGTTACTTGGACCATTACCATCCAGCTTGTGAACTTTTTCTGGTCTCATCGTTTGAACACAGAGAAACAGGAATGAGAAAGAGCCAGACTTCCTTTGTACCTTTTGTATTCCTTTAGTACCTTTTGAATTCAGACCTGATTCTGGCTCAGCAACTAATCTCAAAAGCTCCTCTTCTTCACCCAGTAAACAGATCAGAACCAGTTACAGAAGCACATGCTCCAAATCAGAGAGCAGGACTTTTCATCATAATGCCTTTTTGGAAGCAGAATCCCTAGTATCTTCCACAGTATAGCTTCAGAAGAACAGTATATAGGAATATAATGCTTCCTATTATACTTCTATAACATTATTCTTTCTTGAGTAGTCTATATTCCCACCCAATGGAGTGACTGAACATTCCTGTACTACATCCTGCTCTTTACCACCTTCATACCCTTGCTCACTCATTCTCCATGCCTAGAATATCCATATTCTGCCTTATTCATTCCTTGACATTCTTTAAGGTCTAGTGCAGATGTCACCTTCTCCATGAAATCTTTTTATATCTAGTAGGTGTAAATGAGCTCTTTTCCTCCAAACTCCCATAGAATTTCATTTATTCCTTTACATATCTAGGATATTATTTTATATTATAGATATTTACCTATGTATGTATGTATAGATTGCAAGCTTCTTGAATGCAGACTTCTTTGTGAGGCAGTATTGTACAGTGGAAAGAGTCCTAGTTTAAAAATCAAGAGACCTGGATCTGAATCCTCGCTCTGCCACTAGATAATTGTGTGATCCTGGACTTCTTCCTCCTTTGTAAAATAAGAAATTTAAATTAAATTGGGGCTTCTTAAACTTTTTCCACGGTGACCCCTTTTTGCCAGAGAAATTTTTATGTGACTCTATCTTGAATCTGAGTCGAGATGTTTCTGTCAGTGCTCATGCACTCTCAGTACAAAGTACATGTGTTGTATGTTCAGAATCAAGGCTGCAGTGAAGTCACAAGATGCAACATGGGCAAAGACTGCCAGAAACACATTGGGTTCATTACGTGTTTGATTTGGAATTAATTTTTGGTTTTTGCATTCAGAAACCTTTTGCTGTTGCCATATTTTTTATGACATCCCTCTCCCCTTCTCTCCATTCAATTATGTGACTGTGTATTTAAGAAGCTTTAGACTAGATGATCCCATATGTCCCTTCCACCTCTAACAGCTAGATGGCATAGTGGAAAAGAACAGTTCTGAAGTTCAAATTTGGCCTTAGATATTTAACTAGCTATGTGATCCTGGGCAAATCATCTCACCTTGTTTGCCTCAGTTTCCTCATCTGTAAAATGAGCTGGAGAAGGAAATGGCAAACCACTCCAGTATCTCTGCCACAAAACCTGCAAATGAGGACATAAAAAGTCAGACACGATTAAAAAAAATGCTTGAACAATAAAAATGGGATAAGAATAGCTTCTTTCTCCCAGGATTGTTGTAAAGATCAAATGAGATAATATTTGTAAGGCACTTAGTCCAGGGACTGGTATATAGTAAATGCTATATAAAAGTTAATTACAATTATTATTATTGTCATATCTCTCTCATTACATATAATAATGATTTGTACAGCTCCAAAGAAAATGAAGACATTCATTCCACCCTTTGCAGAGGTGGCAGGCCCACAGGTATGGCACATTATATATATTTTCAAACTTTTCAATGATTTGATCAGTTTTGCTGATTTTCTCCTCTTTTTTGCTTTTGCTTTTTTTTTTTTTCTTTAAAATGGTATGATTTGGGATACCTCTCTGGGAGAGGGAGGGGGACTGATACTGGAAGAAATTTTGGTGATGGAAAAAAGAAAGATCAGTAAAATTTCTTCTTAAAAAATGACTGGCACCTAATACACATTGATTTACCAGGGGAAAAAAACCTACATACCAGTTAAATATTTTTATACCTTCAGTCAAGGTTTTCTATAGTTTCTATAATTTCAATCTTGAAAAACAACTTCCTAATCAAGACAAAGTGCATCAGTTTCCCTAGAATCCTAAAGTAAGCCTGAAGTTTCCTGGAGAAGGAAAGCCAATTTGACACAACCATTTTGGAGGGACATTTCTTTAGCAGACAGGTGGAATGATGAGATCTGAGTTACTTGGGATTCTGCTGTCTCCTCTCTTCCTGGAAGAGCCAGAAGATGACATCACGGTGAAAAACTGAACTTTGTGACACTCTTTGCTTGGTATAATCCCTGTTAATTCAGCATTATAGTGTCAATACTATCATATTTTGCTTTGGCTTTCCTGGGCTTGTGCTCTAGGAAAGGGAGCAGTTAGAAGAAGGAAAAATATAGCAGGGAGAAGATATTTCAATCTTTCTTTTCTTAGGAAGATACTACCTAAAGCCCAGCTATCACAGGGCCCCAGCCTGTGCAATATTATTGTCTGAAAAGTGAGGGCAAAGTTACTGATAATTGGATCATAGGATTTAGAGCTCATAGGGGCCTTGGGGATGGCATACAACTAGGTCTCTAATTGGTGTGATGAATAAATCCCATGTGGTGGTCACATTATTTATATACTATTTTATATGACTATAATTTTACATAATTAATGCATATATTTCACATAATTAATTATAACTTCAAATTCAAATACAAGTGACCCCTTTAGGAAATTCATTATTTACACGAATTTGGCTGCAGTCCAAAGAGGTCAGTTGACTCACAGAGTTGATAAGTAGTCACCCAGAGATTTTAACCCAAAAAGTCTAACTCCAAAGTCACTACAGTTTACATTATAATGCACTGTATTTCTCATGTCTGAGCAAAAAACCCATCATAAACTAAATCCTCTATGACCTCTTCTTCTCTAGACCCTGAATACCCCATTCTTCTCTCTCTCTTTTTTTTGTTGTGTTTTGCTAAGGCAATTGGGGTTAAGTGATTTGCCCAGGGTCACACAGCTAAGAAGTGTTAGGTGTCTGAGGACAGATTTGAACTCAGGTCCTCCTAAACTTCAGGGCCAGTGTTCTATCCACTGCACCACCTAGCTGCCCCAACCCTATTCTTCTCAATGAATTAACCAATGTCTTAACCTTCTTTAAGATTCAGATCCATAGTAAATGTTGAAAATTGTCTTTGTATATATTTTGAAAAATAAAAAGCTACTACTATAAAAAAATTAAATGATTTTTTGATTAAAAAAATAAGTTAGTGTTTTCACAAGAATTCCAGTTTAATGAAGAATAGCAAAAAAATTAAAAAACAAAAAAACAAAAAACTCAGGCCCATAGTCTAAGTAACAGGATCTAGATCAACAGGACTAGAGTCTCCCTTGTTTATTATTCTCTTTGAGATTACTGTCTCAGCTCCTTTCATACATGTACATTAGCTCTAACAATGTGCAGTACAGAATGTTCACTTCAGTTTGAATAACAATAAAATAAATGAGCTGTTCCTCTTCTTTGACCACAAATACATGATTTTATCAGAATTTGCTCAACATATATCACAAAGTCATGCTTTATTAGTATCCAAATACCAGCCATAGATGATCATGACAGACCCTCTAGGCTACAGTAGGTGTAGTCTATATGAATTGTTGTAACTGAAAAATTTCTGATTTTAGTTAGGTTGGTTAGTCAATCAGTCAACAAGCATTTGTTAAGCCCTTACCCTGTACCAGGAACTTCACTACACACAGTCTGTTGCTAGGTCCTCCTCAAAGCCTTTCCATCTTTTCTACTGATATATCCTTCAAGAAACTAGAGTCATTGGAATAGGACTTTTTTTTTTTTTCCTCAGCATAGGACTTAATTTTTAAAATTGATAGAATATGGAATACATGTTTGATTTCAATGATTGAAGTTACTTCCAGATGTGGAAATGTTCTCTACCAAAGCAGGTTAGCACGGGTTCTCTGGAACTTACAGTCTTAGAACCCTGAAAAACTGTTACTTCTCCAGGGTCATACATAATCAGAAGGAAGACTTTAACTAAGATCTTCCTAGCACTTGTATTCAACCCACACACACACCACCTCTCTTTTAACTGATGTCTTTTGTTCTTGTTATCTTCACTTCTAAATATCTCTCCTCCTTCCCGACCCAGCAAGTCAAGCCTTCTTAGAAAGAAAAAAATCAGTAAAACTAATAGTTTAATTAAGTAGGATAGCATATAATAATAGCTAATAAAGGGAGCTGAGAGGTGCTGTGGATAAAGAACTGGACTTAAAATCAGGAAGATCTGAGTTCAAATCTAGTTTCAAGATACTTACATCTGTATGACCTTTGGCAAATCATTTAATCTCAACCTCAGTTTTCTTATCTTTAAAATGGAAATAATAATAGCATTTATCTCTCAGGGGTGTTATGAAGACTGAGATAAGATTTAGAAAGTACTTAGCCCAGGGCACATAGTAGATGCTACATAAATGTAAGTTATAATTTTAATTATAGAAATGTTAGCCTTTTGTTATATAGTGCTTTAAGATTTATAATACTTTTATACATATTATTTAATTTGATACTCATAGCAATTTTATGAGGTACATCATCTTCAATTTACAGATGAGGAAACTGTGGCTCAGTAAATTGTCCACAAACTCACAGCTGGTAAACATATAATACCAGATTTGAACTTAGCCCTTCCTGATATCTAGTTTTACACCCTTCCCTCTACTCCCCTAGATGTCATTAGGTAATATTCCATGCCCATTCACCTTCTGCCACAGAACCCCTTTAAAGAAGAGTGAAAGGAACCCTTCTTAAAGAGAAAAAAACCAAAATAAATCTCTGCTGCTTTTATGGAGTTAAAGGTCTAAGAGAAGAAAGCAATATGTGTGCATATAAGTATATCTAGTCTTCCAACCCACACAGACTGGCAGGTTATATTCCCAAAAGGCAGTTGCTGTAATAACTACATTAAGGAGGGCAGCTACATGGCACAGTGGATAGAGTGCTGGTCCTGAAGTCAGGAGGACTTGAGTTCAGATTCAGTCTCAAATACTTAATACTTCCTAGCTGTGTGACCCTGGACAAGTCACTTAACCCCAATTGCCTCAGCAAAAAAAGAAAGAAAGAAAGAAAGAAAAGAAAAAAGAAAAAAAAACTACATTGAGGGGGATTTCTCCCCTTATGGTTCTAGGAGATCTCAAGGGACCTTGGGATGTGGGGTTTGTCCACTATTATAGGTCATAAGCCTCACAGGTATAATTTTCTCTCAATCATCAATTAATAAAATCCATAGAGCTTCCATTTTAGAGAGGATGCCCAAACCATTTATGTCTTCACTTTTCTCCAAGCTGCCCTTCTGACTTTCCTCCTGGACTTTCTCTACAATGTCCACACACTAAGTACCTTCATTCCCCAATCCATCACTCCCAGTCCCCCTGCATTGAACTTCCTTTTATGTATTGACTTAGCCTATTAGAATGTAAACTCTTTGAAATCTGGGCCTGTCTTTCTACTTGTATTTTTATTCCTAGCACTCAGTGCAATTCCCAGCATATGGTAAGTGCTCACTAAAGCCTTCTTTGACATTTTGATATTAATTACTAGCTCATAACTAATTAACTGTAAGAAAGGAAAATTTCTAAAATGGCACAGTAAAAAGAGTTGCTATCACTCCAGGAGTCTGTAGTACACTTCCACCAATACATAGTGTCCAGGGAAGATATGTTGAAGTTTAGGGACCATATATGAAAAAGGGATAATTTTTAACTTTTAGTTGCTGAAAGCCATTTTTCTTTGATTTGTGGGAAAATCATGAAATTCTTATACCATGAAGAATTGGTATAAGAACTTCATGATTTTCCCACAAATCAAAGAAACAAAAGAACCTCCTATACCTCATGGTATAGGTTCTTTTGTTTGTTTGAGGGTTTTGTTTTTTTGTTTGTTTTTGTTTTGATGGCTCTTTGTAGAAGAAGCATTCTTTTCTCATTGAATCCAATTTGTCCTCAGCCTTTGATGAAGACCCTGCTATCTGCTGTTTTAAAGATGTTGATAAACTCGCCGATGGGAAAAGTCTTTTTTCCCAGTTTCTTATTTTCCTCCATTTACATGTGAAGACAATTTTTAACATTATTTAAAAAACTTTTTGGGTTTCACATTCTCCCTCCTTTTCTCACCTCCCCCACCTCTGAAATGGCAAGCAGTTTGATATGGGAGATTCAGTCTTCAAGATCTTTTGAAGTTTTCCTCTGGTAAAGATGGAGAAAAAGATCAAATTCTCTCTCTCTTGGTTTATTCTCTCCTCTCAGCAGGCAGACACTGAAATGCTTGTGTTCCAAAGTGATTTGTGATTTTATTAAAAACTTACAAGATGTATCCCAAACTCCTCAGCTTGTGGAGAATGCTTTGGAACGACTTTCAAGGAAAAAACAGCACTACTCTGAGGTTACAGATTGATTCAGTGGAGATATGTCTAAATCTTGTTCACACCTCATATATATCTCGATTGAGGTGAGAAGTCTGGGGGACATCCACCCTTATCAAAGGTATATACAAAATTTGTTAGCATTAGTAAGATAGCATAGCCAATCAATCAACAAGCATTTACTAAGCATCTGTTCTTCAAGACACTGTAATAAATACTAGGGAAAGACATTTAAAAGTGAGACAGGACTAATCTCAAGGAGTATATATTCTTTTAGGAGAATATAACATGCTCACAGATAAGTAAATCCAAGATATATACACAAAAAGCACAATGATTGGTATGTAGGAGGGTGAGGGGAGACAATCCACAAATGGTAGGAATCAGGAAAGGTCTGTTAAAGGAGGTGGTTCTTAAGTTGAACCTTAAAGGATATCGGGAATCTTAATTGTGACATACTTCATTTTATGAATGTACCTCAATATATTTAACCATTCCCCTACTGGTGGACATGTAAATTATTTCTAGTCTTACAATTACACAATGAAACTAAATAAAAGTCTTTATACTGAGGCATATACTTAAAATTTACAAAGTACTCTTCTCTCAGTAGCCCTGGGAAGCAGATAAGTAGATAAGGAAGTATAGATAAGGCAGCCAGGATCCCAGAGGTTTGAGTGATACGGTTTAGGAACGACTGGTTTGAGTACAGACTAGGTTTCCTGAATTCAGGGTCCTTCCACAACACTAGGGCACAACTCCTTCCTATTCCACATTGCAAAAGACACCACTGAATACTTAATTAAAGGGACCCACAAGAAAGACAACAAAGGGAAGTTCAGTAAAGAGATCCTGGAACTGGCTGGTTGTTGTCCTTTCCTGAAGAGGATCAAAATCTCAACACTATGTTAGAGTCAAGTTACACTGTGTCCAACTGTGGTTGATGAGAACTATGAAAAATGTGTCCAACTGCGGTTGATGAAAACTGTAAGAGAAATGTGTCCAACTGTGGTTAATCAGACCTAGCTCTGAGTGCTCTACCACAGTCTGGCATAAATAGTCCATGTGAATATTTGGAGTGGATTCTCTAACTTTGCCCATCTTATATTTCCTTTTTTCTTTGCTCATAGAATACCTTCTCTGATGCATCACGGTTAACTACTGTATTGATGATATTTTCTTCAACTTAAAAAGGCTACAAGCTAGGACTAAAGTGGAGGAAGAATTGGTATATGTTTTTTTGCTCACAAATGATCTGAGGCTGAGATGCACCAAAGTACTGATCAATTCTCTGTTGTTTATGCTAATTTTAACCTAACAAATAACACCAAGAAAACACAGATACATTATCAGCCAGCATCCATTTGTAGAATCAGCAGTTACAGAGCTCTGGAACAAATTTTGAATGATGTGGATGAGTTCACTCACCTTGGCAATATACTTTTCAGTGATGTACACAGGGATAATGGTGTTGACATATTTTGCTAGAGCTAGCTCAGTGTTTGGGAGGCTCTGAAAGAAAAGCTTTAGGACTCAGAAAGTGAGGCACAAAGCTGTAAAATGTTTTGGATCAAAAGGGGTTTTGCTCTATGGCATTGAAGCTCCAGATAAAGGATTCTGATCACACAACATGCTTTAGCAGCCTAGAAATGACAGAACTTAGCATCTAGTTAGCAAAAGAGATTCATTAAAAAGATGGAAATATATTTAAAAGAATTGCACATTTCAAACTACTTGCTGTTTGGGGGAGGAAGGAGGAAAGGGAGGGAAGGAGAAAAAATTAGAACACAAAGTCTTACAAAAATGAATGCTGAAAACTAATTTTACATGTATTTAGAAAAATGAAACACTATTGAAAATTTAAAATGAGATTCATTAAAACAGTAAGCAAACTACATGGTTAATATGAAAATATACTTTGCATGACTTTACATGTACAATGAACACGTTGCTTGCCTTCTCAATGAGTAGTTGGAGAGAAAAAATTTTAGAACCCCAAACTTTAAAAAATGAATGTTAAAAATAAATTAAAAATTAAAAGGGAAAAATAAAATAAAATAAAATACCAATCACCATCTGAAACTGGCCTCCACCAGTGTCCTAGGATCTTTGTCTTCTCCCTCTCTCTTCTCCCAGTGAGGCAGTTTCCCTTCCCCCTTGTCCGTTGAGGGCTAACTTTATGCTGCTTTGTACCAGGCACCAGATTTGATTTCTAGTACTTGCCCCAGGCTCAACAAGCCCTATTTCCGAGTCTGGAGATATATTCTGAATAAGGAAATATTTGCGTGGGAATATTTTCTTTTTCTTTTTTTTTTCTGGCTGTTTATTTACCTTTTATTTTAAATTCTAAATACCATTTCCTCCCCTCATTATACAAAACTGGTTCTTTTAGAGGCATTTTTTCTGCTAAAGTAAGTGTTAAATGAGAGCCATTGCCACAGGTTTAGAAACAAGCTGCACAAACGTGGGATGTTAATTTTAAGCTGCTGCTGGTAGGGAAAAGGAAGGGACAGGGAGGGGAGCCCTCCTGGGGTTCCTTGGGCAGCAGGAGATCAAAGGTCAGGGGAATGAGGAAACTACTAACAATTTACTGGGGCTTTGGAGAGAGCAAATCCGCAGGAATGGGGAGGAGTTGTAGCTTTGAAGTCTCTTTACTGCCACTGTAGACTAGAAGTCTGTAGGGTGGATGTGGGACCATGTTTTTTATACCCTGACAATAATCCTGGGTTACAGACTTCAGCAAATACTGTGTGGTGTGTACACCCTGATAAGAATTTCAATAAGATTCATTTCCGTGGACATCAGGACATCAGGAAGATCCAGACTTTGGGCACATGAATGAATGAATGTCCATTTACTAAATGTTTATTAGATGTCAAACACAGAATACAAATACAAATTCAATAATCCCTGTCTTCAAGAAACTTGCATTTTAAAAGGAGAAGGGAGGGAGAAGGGATACTTGAATAATTCAGTCGCTTCTGATTTTTTCTTTTCCAATCTGTTCCACAGAGCTGAATGGGACAGATTAGATGAAGCTTTTTCAGTATTGATACTGGGCCTGGGTCACATGATCCTATACCTAGGGCTGGAAGGTGAGGTCTTGGGGCTCAGGTTTCAGGAAGTCACATGATCCCTATTCCCAGTTTTAGACCCTAGGTTGCAGGGAGTTGGGTGGTCTCTAAAGGTCAGGTCCTCAAGTCCTGCCCATGGGAAGTGAATGACCTCAGGTAGCAGACAACATTGGTGACCATTGGTCAAGGAGGGTTACTTCCTTTTAGTCCATCCAATGAAAAGGTTCAAGTCTTTTGCTTTTAAACCTTGGACAAGGCAGAAGCAGTCAGGTTCCAGGAGCACATGGCTGGAGTGGGGATGACTCCCAGCTGTGTGTCTGGGCCTCTCCCTGCAGGGATTAAATAAATACTTTCTCTTTGTACCTGAAGATGTCTCTGGTTAATTAATTTGGGAAAGGGGGTCTTGTACCTCTCCCACACAGGGCTATTTTTTTCTTAACAACAACAACAACAAAACCCAATAACAAATAGTTTTGAACATTATTGCTTTAGAATGTGCTTTGGGTTCTGGAAATGTCATTCCTCATTCCTTTTTACTTTTTAAAAAACATTTGTTATCTAACATTGTTTAATGACATTAAGATTCTGGATCTTTTGTTTCTCTGAATAAATTATTGTTGATTTTTTTTGTTTGTTTGTTTAGTTCTATAAAGTACCCCTTGATAGTTTGATTGGCATAGAAAAACAAATCATATTCAAAATAAAAATTATAAACTATAAATTAAAACGTGCTCCAAATCATCATTAGGAGACATTCAAATTAAAATAACAAAATAAAATTATCATTGAAAGATTCAAATTAAAATAAAATTAAAATGAGAGTTTCCCCTCATTCAATGCACATTGGCAAAGATGATGCAACAGGGAAAGTAAGTTTTGGAGGGAATGTGAAAAGACAGGTAAACTGATGCATTATAGATGAAGTTACAAACTGGATACAATATTTAAATTTGGATTTAAATTTGGGATTATATAAGAAAGATTATTAAACTGCTTATGCTTTTTACATAGTGATCCTACTACTATTCATACACTCCAAGGAAATCAAGCACAGGGGGAAAAAAAGTCCAATGTATAGCAGAATATTCATAGCAGCTCTCTTTGGCTTAGAATTAGAAACAAAGTGGGTGCCCATTGATCACAAAATGCTGAAAAATTAATAGTATATGAATGTAATAGAATACTATTAGACCCTAAACATGATAAATATAAGGGTTTCTAAGAAACATAGGAAGATTCTGAGAAATCTTAATTGATATCTTCTGTTTTTATAGCACTTTCATTTCTGAATGTCTCCTTCCTCTCCATTCCCAACCTCCATCTCTGAGCTATGGAAAAAATGATGAGATTTGAATGAAATAAGCTTAAGCATAAGAACAATATACACAAGGACTACAGAAATATAAATGAGAAAAAACCAAAACAAAACACTAGAACAAAATCAAACTCTGTAATTGAAAAATTAACAAACATGTCTGAGAACAGATAGTGAAACTTATCTCTTCTCTCCCAGCAGGAAAGCTGGAAAAATACTTGGACAGAATGTTTAGATACATTGTTAGATACAGTCATTGTGCTGGATGTTTTTTGCTTAATTATTTTCCTTTTTATGAGTAAGTGATTGATACAAAGATTGTGATTTGTGATACAAAGAAAGTGATTGATACAATCAAGTGATTGATACAAAGACAAAAGGCATCAATAAAATAAATTTTTGTAAAGAAACTGCTAAATGGGACTAAATGGGATAAAACTACTGTTTCTAGTTCTTTGTTATCACAAAAAGAAGTGCTACAAATATTTTTGTACTTTTGGGTCATTTTGCTTTTTCTTTGATCATTTTAGGGTATGACATAGTAGTAATATCATTGAGTAAATACATTTATTTACTGTATTAGCATACATTTGATAACAAAGTAAATTGCTTTCCAGAAAGACTGAATCAATCCATAGTTTCATTACCAATGAATTAATGTAAATTACTTCTGCTATGATGTTTATCTTGAAAATGTGAATTTATTTAAACATAATTGACATATGTGGGAACAGTATGAGTATAACATGAATTTAGAGTTTAATTATACTTGATTTTGTCATTTAGCAACATTAAGAATGCAAAAAACTCCACCATTTAACTATAATTCACAAGTTACAACCCTTCAGACTTCTACTTCCTGAGTAAAATTCAGATCTTTTTTTCAAGGTTAACTGTAGTATTTACTCTATAGATTCTAATGTTCTAGTACAATAGAAGCTATAGTAGAAGAGGGTTAGTCCCAACTCATGCACTTTATCCCAAACCCCATCTTCAGTTCAGCTGCTCTTCCCAGTCACCAATCTAGGTAGTTTTATTTTGCTGGCCCCCTGCCTCTGAGGAGCCAGGGCACAAGTGGAGTAGCAGCCCAAGACCCTAAATATTAATTTTTGAGTGTTGTCTCTTAACCCCATTTTCCTTATAAACCCTGTGCCCAATTTTGGATTGTTCAATGATTTTTAGGAATGCATCTACTGTGTTATAGCAGAATTGACTGTACCTGTTTTCCCACAGAACCTCTAGCATTTGTCATTTTCCCTTTTTTATCACCTTTGGTAATGAAGACCTTTCCCTTTCTAGCTTTTCTCATGTAAATTCTTTTTAGTAGGATTATTTAATCTGAACCCTTTAATTAGTTCTGAAAAATGGAGGAAAATGACCATCAAAACTAATTACTTTCCAATTGAAGTCTTGAGATTTTGAATCCTATCTCAGAGGGCATAGTGATAAACTTGTCCTCCTGGTTTAAGGTGCTAATATGAAAATCTATTAGCATATAAACTACCAAACTAGACTAACATTGTCTCTGAAATGAACGTCATTTAATACATGGAAATTTTATCTAGAGCCCTACCCCTTCTAGCATCAGTCCCCAAACCCACTGCATAATTTATGGGGGTTAATATCTGTGATTTTACATGAAGAAATCCTGGTGTGAAAACACTCAGACTACATTTGGCAGATCATTCATTAATTAGTAATTTATAATCCTAGAGTGTTGCCTGGGCTGCTGAGAGATTAAGTGAGTTACTAAGTCTTCTCAAGTCCAAGACTGGCACGTATTCTACACTATCTCCATACTTCCTCTATCTCATAATATCACCTTGTGACCTATACCCTGAACTTGTAACGGTCATCACTGACCATCTCTTTAATGTCTTCTGTGTCTAAGACTTAAAGCAGTTTACAGCACAGTCCAAATGTACATCTTTCTCCAGAGTCCAATTCAAACTCTAATTCACCAGGAACCAGACTCCCTAGAACTGCATTGCTCTATCTAAAGAAGTATCACTTGGATTTCTTGCTTTCCTGCCAGTTCTCCCTTCCTCCTATCTTTTCTCAGACATCACACTGCATAATAGGCCAGCCCATAGAATCATGCTCTTACTATTATTATCCACTGACGTAGGCAGCTTCAAAGTGGGAAAGATGCTGGTGACCTCATTAGGGCTATTGACAGAAGTTGATACCTCCCTGTACCATAAATTAATTGTCTGCCTTTCTGAATGTAATGACATTGTCCAGTATAATTGTTTAACTATATCTGGGTGTTGGTTTATGCAACTGGATTAATGTTATTAATGCAATTTTTGTCTTAATACACTTTTAGGGGGAGGTCAAGTTCACTAATATGATGATTCTTCTTTCTCTTTCTAACTTCTACATTTGATGTAAATTCTTCTTGCTAGAGATTACTTAATCTAGTTCTTTTAATTAGGTGTGGAAAATAAAAGGCAGCTAGGTGGCACAATAGATAGAGCACCAGACCTGGGGTCAGAAAGATTCATCATCCTTAGTTCAAATTCAGCCTCAAATACTTACTAACTGTGTGACTCTGGACAAGTCAATTTACTTTTTTTGCCTCATTTTCCTCATCTGTAAAATGAATTGGAGAAGAAAATGACAAATGACTCCAATATCTCTGCCAAGAAGATCCTGAATAAAGTCACAAGTTAAACATGACTGAAATGACTGAACAGCAAATCTTGTATTCTTGGTATATTAATTCATAGAGTATCATGAGAATTTCATTTTCATTAAGAGAAAAATTAAATTATAATGTAAAGAATAAAAATTTTTTATAAACTATATATGGGGACTGAGACCAGGGACAATTATGATAGGAGGGAATTTTAGGAGAGGAATGTCACCTGAATCCCATGGTTCATTGGAATGGAACTCTCTCCTCATTGATAGAGATCAATGCCCACTTCTGCAGAGCTGGTAAGAGGAGAGACAAAAGAGATCCATCTGTTGAATCTCTTTGAACTCTTCTGACTTCCAGCTGTGAGAGAGAAGATGGACAATGTCAAACCCAGTCCAGGTTGCTGAGAATAAGCCAACCTGAGAAGAGACGGTGATCTCCATCATGATTTACTCCCTGCTTGCCGCATTAGAGATTTTAGGGAATTTTTCTCCTTAGGTGAGATCTGGGACTTTCTCTCTTGGTTAAGTAAGCTGTGTTACTTCATTCACAATGGAGGGACTCCTTTACTTTTATTGTCTGGCATATATTCTCCTATGCATACTTTTTCTTTTTTATTTTGCTATCAACTTGAGATAAATGAGTTTATTGGCAATCTGTATTCGTTATGAAACCCATGCTCCTATGCTCTTCAGCATGATGTTTTCCATGGTACTGTCATGTGCCTTTAATGAGGGTGAAAAAGACATTAAGATCAGCTTCTGCATATTTAAATTGAAAAGGTCAAAACTAAAGTGGAAGTAGAGCTGGTATAGGATTTTTTTGTTCACAGATGATTGAACACTCATAGTAGCCTCTGAGGCTGAGATGCAACAAAGTGTGGGTTGATTCTCTGCCACTTGTGCCAGTTATGACCTAATAGTCAACAGCAAGAAAACAGAGGTTCTCTGCTAGCCAATACTGTGCCATTCATATATGGAACCATCAGTTATAGTAAATGGAGAAATACTGAAAGCTGTGGATATGTTCCCTTACCTTGGCAGTGTACTTTGCAGGGATGTACACATCAATGATTAGGTTGACACATGCATTGCCAAAGCTAGCTCAGCATTTGGCAGGCTCTGAAGTAAAGCGTGGGACAGGAGAGATACTGGACTGCTTATCAAACTGAAAGTCACAGAGCCATTGTTTTGGCTGTGAAATGTGGACCGTCTACCAGTGTCCTGCCAGAAAGCTGAAACTCTTGGATTTGAATTACCTTAGGGAGATTCTGAAGATCATCTGGCAGGATAAGATACCAGACTATGAGGCCATTTCTTTTTCTTTTTTTTTTTTATTAAAGCTTTTTATTTGTATAACATATATATGGGTAGTTCCCCAACATTGATCTTTACAAAGCTTTCCATTACAAATTTTACCCCCAGTCCCCTCCTCTCCCCTAGATGGCAGGAAGTCCACTACATGTTAATAATGTTGAAATGCTTGAGAAGTTATGCAAGAAAAATCCTATCTACAAGAAAAAAAAAGAATCAGAGAAAGGCAACACAATGCAAGCAAATGTCAATAGAGATTATGAAAATGTTACGTTGTGGTCCATATTTCATTTCCCTCTCTCTGGGTGTATATGGTTTTCTTCAGTGAACAATTGGAACTGGTTTGAGACAATTCTTTGTTGTAGAGAGCCATGTCCATCAGAATTGATCATCATGTAATGCTGTTGTTGCTGTGTATGATGATCTCCTGGTTCTGCTCGTTTCACTCAGCATCAGTTCATGCAAGTCCCTCTAGGCCTCTCTGAAATCGTCCTGCTGGTCGTTTCTTACAGAACAATAATATTCCATAACATTCACATACCAAAATTTATTCAGCCACTCTCCAATTGATGGGCATCCCTTCTGAGGCCATTTCTTGAGGGGAATTGCTAAATATTCAAATTCTACTATAGAGACAGTAACTTCAATGGGTTGGCCATGCTGTTTGAAAGCCAACTCCATATTTGCCTTAAAGATTATTTTTACAGAGAGCTCATACAAGGCAAGCACTTAGTTGGAAGAGGAAATATTAAGACACTTTCAAGGTCTCTCAGAAGAGGGGCAACTAATTGATGTAGTGGTTAGAGTACCAGCCTTGAAGTCAGGAGGACCTGAGTTCAAATTTGACCGCAGACACTTAACATTCCCTAGCTGTGTGAACCTGGGCAAGTCACTTAACCTCAATTGTCTCAGGGGAAAAAAAAAAAAAAGGTCTCTCAAAAGAACTTTGGAATTGATTGTGAGACGTGGGGGATGCTGATACAGGATCATCCGAGTCTGCATCCAAGAAAATTCTGGGCTCAATGAGCAAAGCAGAATTACAGTAATTCCAAAGAAATGTGAGATGCCAAATTTAGAGCCATCTCACTCCCAAGTGATCATACAGTCTATTTGTACCCAATCTGTGATAGAGCTTTCTGAGTTTATATTGGTGTGGTCAAGCACAGTCAGACACACTACACCTTGACCCTGACATGGGGATATCATTTTGATCTTTGAGCATAAAGGATAAATAATAATAATTATGGAACTACTCTTTGGTGGGAAGGAAGTCAAGCTTTGAACATGAAGCTTGGGGTCCTCCTTTTCCTCTTTAAAAACAATGATCAGCAATTTAAGCTTGAACCTGAACATTATGTCCCTTAGAATAACAATATTTAAGAGAGCAGACAGAAATAATTCTAGCCCCAGTACCTCCTCTCTCTAAGGAGAGCAGAGGGGCCAGACTTTAGTCTCTAACCTCCTGTTTCCCTCCAGGTAGGAATTAAAGTGTGGGGAGGAGACTGTAGATATGTATCTACTTTGGCCTATAGCCCCATATTGCTGGAACAAAACTAGTTTCCTAAGAAGGCTGTGAGTAAAGGGGGAAGGTTGATTAGAGAAAAATTAACTAGAGCTGAGTAAGAAGAAAACCGAGAAAGTGATTTGGAGGGCTCTGGAATAATGAAATAGACAAAAGTTCCAGTTTGGGATAATTTAAGTGAATGTCGAAAGACAATGACTTGAGTTGAAGGAGGCAAAAAAAAAAGGGTGAATTTGAAGGAGGAAAATGATTAAGGAGAAGAACTTGACAAAAAAAGAAGGGGGAGGGAAGCCTAAGAACAAGAGTAAATAATTGGAAATCACCACATAAGTAAGAAAGAGTAATATTATAAATAGATAAGAAGTTAGGGAGAGAAAGGAAAAAAAGTTGGATATGGTTATCTACTTGTAAACCAAGGGATAATAATCTACTGGTCCTTCAGATTTAAAACTAATTAAATAGCTAGATCCAAAGATGAGATATTAATGGCTAAATGTGGGAGTAATTTTTCAGTAGGATGCCCCAGGAGTCTGTACTAGTTATTTTAGCATTTTTTATTAGTTATTTGGATAAAGGCATAAATACTATCTTATCAATTTTGCAGATAACAGTGTTGGAAGAGATAAGTAATGAGTTCGAATGGCAGTCTAAGATGAAATGTAAAAGGACAAATGTAATATCTTTCTTTCTTTTTTTTATTAAAAGCTTTTTATTTACAAAACATATGAGTGATTTTTCTACATTGACCTTTGCAAAACTGTTTTTTTGTTCCAAGCTTTTCCCCTCCTTCCCCCCACCCCCCACCCCTAGATGACAGGTAATCTAATACATGCTAAATATGTTAAATTATATGACAAATCCAATATATGTATACATATCTATACAGTTATCTTACTGTACAAGAAACATCAGATCTAGAAAGAGAGAAGAAAAAAAAAAAAAACAACCTAAGAAGAAAAACAAAATGCAAGCAAATATTCACAGAAAGCATTAAAATGCTGTGTTGTGGTTCACACTCAGTTCCCTCAGGCTTCTTTCTGGATGTATATCACTATCTTCATCGCTGAACAATAGGAATTGGTTTGAATCACATCATTGTTGAAGAGAACCATGTCCATCAGAATTGATCATCGTATAGTCTTGTTTCTGTGCATGTTTTCCTGGTTCTGCTGATTTCACTCACCATCAGTTCATGCAAGTCTCTCCAGGCCTCTCTGAAATCATTCTGCTGGTCGTTTCTTACAGAGCAATAATATTCCATGACATTCATATGCCATAATTTATTCAGCCATTCTCCAATTGATGGGCATCCTTTCAATTTCCAGTTTCTTGCCACTACAAAAAGGGCTGCCACAAACATTCTTGCACATGTGGGTCCCTTTCCCTCCTCTAAAATCTCTTTGGGATATAGGCCCAGTAGAAACACTGCTGGGTCAAAGGGTATGCACAGTTTGATAACTTTTTTTTTAATTTTAAATTTTTATTTATTTATTTGCAAAACATATGTATGGGTAATTCTTCAACATTAACCCTTACAAAGCTTTCTGTTACAAATTTTTCCTCCCTACTCCTTACTCTTCCCCTAGATGGCAGGAGGGGTAGGGAGTACCCTACCTGTTAATTATGTTAAATTAACTACGTTAATTATGTTAAAATACTTGACAAATCAAATATATGTATACATATTTCCACACTTATCATCATTGTGCAAGAAAAATCATATCTACCACAAAGAAAAATCAGATAAAGGAAACACAATGCAAGCAAACATCAATCAAGAGCATGAAAATGTTATGTTGTGGTCCACATTTCACATCCCTCTCTCTGGGTGTATATGGCTTTCTTCAGTGAACAATTGGGAGTGGTTTGAAACATTTCATTGTTGAAGAGAGCCATGTCCATCAGAATTGATCGTCATATAGTACTGTTGTTGCCGTGTATAATGATCTCCTGGTTCTGCTCATTTCATTCAGCATCAGTTCATGCAAGTCTCTCCAGGCCTCTCTGAAGTTGTCCTGCTGGTCGTTTCTTACAGAACAATAATATTCCATAATATTCATATACCATAATTTATTCAGTTGTTCTCCAATTGATGGACATCCATTCAGTTTCCAGTTTCTTGCCACTACAAAAAGGGCTGCCACAAACATTCTTGCACATGTGGGGCCCTTTCCTTCTTTTATGATTTCTTTGGGATTATGATTTCTATGGTGATAGTGGGCAACCTTGTTTCACCCCTGATCTTATTGGGAATGGTTCCAGTTTATCACCATTACATATGATGCTAGCTGTTGGTTTTAAATAGATGCTACTATTTTAAGGAAAAGTCCATTAATTCTCTAGTGTTTTTAATAAGAATGGATGTTGGATTTTATCAAATGCTTTTTCTTCATCTATTGAGGTTATCATATGTTTTTTGTTAATTTGGCTATTGATATAGTCAATTATGTTAATAGTTTTCCTAATGTTGAACCATCCCTGCATTCCCAGTATAAATCCTACTTGGTCATGTTGTATTATTCTGGGAATGATTTTCTGTAATCTCTTTGCTAATATTTTATTTAAGATTTTTGTATCAATATTCATTAGGGAGATTGGTCTATAATTTTCTTTCTCTGTTTTTGTTTTACCTGGTTTAGGTATCAGTACCATGTCTGTGTCAAAAAAGTAATTTGGTAGGAGTCCTTCATTCCCTATTTTTTCAAATAGTTTATATAATATTGGAATTAATTGTTCTTTAAATGTTTGGTAGAATTCACATGTAAATCCATCTGGTCCTGGGGATTTTTTCTCAGGGAGTTGATTAATGACTTGTTCTATTTCTTTTTCTAAAATGGGACTATTTAAGTAATTTATTTCCTCTTCTGTTAATCTGGGCAATCTATATTTTTGAAGCTATTCCTCCATTTCACTTAAGTTATCAAATTTATTGGCAAAAAGTTGGGCAAAGTAATTCCTGATTATTGCTCTAGTTTCCTCTTCATTGGTGGAAAGTTCTCCCTTTTCATTTTTGAGACTAACAATTTGATTTTCCTCTTTCCTTTTTCTAATCAAATTAACTAGAGGTTTATCTATTTTGTTGTTTTTTTCAGAAAACCAACTTTTAGTTTTATTTATTAATTCAATAGTTTTTTTTACTTTCAATTTTATTAATCTCTCCTTTTATTTTTAGGATTTCAAGTTTGGTATTTGATTGGGGGTTTTTAATTTGTTCTTTCTCTAGCTTTTTTAGTTGCAAGCCCAATTCACTGATTTTCTCTTTATTTTATGCAAACAAGCATCTAGAGATATAAAATTTCCCCTTATTACCACTTTGGCTGTATCCCACAAATTTTGGTATGTTGTCTCATTGTTGTCATTCTCTTGGATGAAATTAGTAATTGTGTCTGTAATTTGCTGTTTGACCCATTCATTCTTGATGATTTTTTTTTTGCTGAAGCAATTGAGGTTAAGTGACTTGCCCAGGGTCACACAGCTAGGGAATGTTAAGTGTCTGAGATCAGATTTGAACCCAGGTCCTCCTGACTTCAGGGCTGGTGCTCTATCCACTGCGCCACCTAGCTGCCCCCGACCCATTCATTCTTTAGGATGAAATTATTTAGTTTCCAATTGCTTTTTGGTCTATTTTCTCCTGGCCTTATATTGCATGTGATTTTTATTCCATCATGATCTGAAAAAAATACATTTACTATTTCTGCTTTCCTGCATTTGATTTTGAGGTTTTTGTGTCCTAACACATGGTCAATTTTTGTATAAGTTCCATGGACTGCTGAGAAAAAAGTAAACTCCTTTCTGTCTCCATTTAATTTCCTCCAAAGATCTATCATACCTAACTTTTCTAACATTTTGTTTACCTCTTTAACTTCTTTCTTATTTATTTTGTGGTTTGATTTATCTAGTTCTGAGAGAGGGAGGTTGAGATCCCCCCACTATTATAGTTTTGCTGTCTATTTCTTCTTGCATCTCTCTGAACTTTTCCTCTAGGAATTTCCGGGCTATACCACTTGGTGCATATATGTTTAGTATTGATATTGCTTCATTGTCTATGGTACCCTTTAGTAACATATAATTTCCTTCTTTGTCTCTTTTAATTAGGTCTATCTTTGCTTTTACTTGGTCTGAGATCAGGATTGCTACCCCTGCTTTTTTTTGTTCACCTGAAGCATAATAGGTTCTGCTCCAGCCTTTTACCTTCACCCTGTATGTGTCTCTATGCTTTAGATGTGTTTCTTGTATACAACATATTGTTGGATTCTGGTTTTTAATCCAGTCTGCTATCTGTTTCTGCTTTATGGGAGAGTTCATTCCATTCACATTCACAGTTAAAATAACTAATTCTGTATTTCCTGCCATCTTATTTACCCTAGCTTATGCTTTTCTCTTTCCTATCTCCTTTCCCTCCTCCCTAGTATTTTGCTTTTGATAACCACTTCCCTCAAACAATCCTTCTCCTTTAGAGCTCCACTCCCTTTTTTACACCTTTCCCTTAATTCTTCTGTTTTCCCTTTTATTAGTCTATTACCTTTCTTTTCCCCCTTTCCCTCCTGTTTCCTTATAAGATAGGACAAGTTTCTTTTTGATACCCAATATGTCTATTATTCCCTCAGAGCCAAATCTGATGAGATGGAGATTAACACAATTCTCATTCCCCTCCCTTTTTTCCCCTAAATCATTATATGTTTTCTTTGCCTCTACATGTGATGTAATTTCCTTTATTTTACCTCCTTTTCCTCTTCTTCCAGTGTTATCCCTTTTCTACCTCTAATTTCTTTTTCAGATTATCATATCATACTAACAATAAAAAATCACAATAATCATATCATAATAATCATAATATAATCATAAAATCATAAAATCAACCCTCATTCTATAAGTATCCATAACATAAATATAGTTCTCAAGAGTTTTTTTTTCTTGTTACCTTTTTATGTTTCTCTTGTGTTCTGTGTTTGTAGATCAAATTTTTTGTTCAGTTCTGATCTTTTCATTAGAAAAATGTAATATCTTTCATCTGTGTTCAAAAATAGACTTCACTAGAAGATTGAAGATAAATGGTTAGGTAGAAGTTTGAAAAAATTCTGGGGGTAGAGCATATAAAATAAACCCACATAAATCATCAGTATTTTTATATGTTACCAACAAAAACCAGCAGCAAGAAATAAAAAGAGAAATTACATTTAAAATAACTGCAAACAATATGAACTATTTGGGAGCCTACCTGTCAAGACAAACCTATAAACTATATAAAAATTCAATTATAAAACAACTTACACAAATAAGGTCAGATCTAAAGAATTGGAAAAATAGTAATATTTCATGGGTAGGCTGAGCCAACATAATAAAAATGACAATTTACCTAAATTAATTTACTTAATGCCATACCAATCAAACTACCAAAAAATTATTTTATAGAGCTAGAAAAAATAGTAACAAAATTTATCTGAAAGAAAAAAGGTTAAGAATATCAAGGGAATCCATGCGGGGTGTAGGGGGGAAGTAAGATCAGCAGCCTAGTAGTTCATATCAAATTGTATTACAAAGTAATAATCAAAACAATTGGGTATTGGCTAAGATATAGATGGAATAGTGCAATAGATTAGGGATACAATACACAGTAGAAAATGACCATAGTAATCTAGTACTTGGTAAATGCAAATATCTTAACTTTTTGGACAAGAATTCACTAGTTGACAAAAATTTCTGGGGAAACTAGAAAGCTGCTTGGCAGAAACTAGGTATAGACTAACATCCCCTACTGTATCCCAAGATAAAGTTAAGGTGAGTACATGATTTATACATTAAGTGAGAAGGGACTATTTTACCTATTATCCCTATGGATAAGGGAAGAATGTATGACCAAATAAGAGATAGAAAGAACTATGGAATATAAAATGGATAATGTTGATTACATTAAAATTTCAAAGGTTTTTCACAAACAAAACCAATGCAGCCAAGATTAGTAGGAAAACTGAAAACTTGACAGGGCAGCAAAATTTACAAGTTTCTATGATAAAGGCCTAATTGTTCAATATATAGAAAACTGAGTCCAATTTTTAAGAATATAAGAATAAGAATATGAATAAGAATACAATTAATAAATGGTCTAAGGATATAGCAGGTAGTCTTCAGAGGAAAAAATCAAAGCTATTTATAATCATGAAAAAATGTTCTAAATCACTACTGATTAAAGAAATGCAAATTTAAATAACTCTGAGGTATCACCTCACATCTATCAGATTGACTAATGTGACAGAAAAGGAAAATGACAAATGGAGGAGATGTAGAAAAACTGGAACACTAATGAATTATTGGTAGAGTTGTGAACTGATCCAAATATTCTGGGGAATAATTTGGAATTATGCCCAAAGGGCTATAAAAGTGGTATGCCCTTTGTCCTAGCAATGCCACTCCTAAGTCTATGTCCCAAATACATTTTTAAAAATGAATAGGACCAATATGTATAAAAACATTTATAGTAGCTCTTTGTGTGTGTGTGTGTGTGTGTGTGTGGTAGCAGAATTGGAAACTGAGGGGCTACCCATGTGTTGGGGAATGGCTGAACAAGTTGTGATATATGATTGTGATGGAACACTATTGTTGCTATAAGAAATGATGAGCAGAATACATTCAGAAAAAACTGGAAAGATTCACATGAATTGATGCAGTGTGAAGTGAGAAGAACTAGGAGGACATCATGCCCAGAACCAGCAACATTATGTGATGACCAATTGTGAATAACTTAGCTATTCTTAGCAATACAATGATCCAAGACAACTGAAAAGGACTCATGATGAAAAATGCTATTCATCTCCAGGGAGAGAATTCTTAGAGAAGTTGAAGTATTATTGGAATATAGTTTTCTCACTTTTTTTTTTCCTTTTGGTGACATGGATAATATGGAAATACGTTTTGCATGTGGGAGGATTTGGAAGGAGGAAGATAATTTGGAACTCAAAAAAAATTATTTTAAAGAATGCAAAAAATTAAAAAATTAAAAAAATTAAAAATAACAAAAAGAAGAATGCAAAAAATAAATAATTTTTGAAAAAAGAGTTTAAAAAAAAAACCATCAGAGCCATCCAAAAGCCTAATGGGTTGTCTCTGGAAAAAGGGCATTCTTCTGCACTAGAGGTCATCCTCCACCTGTCAGGCATTTTGTAGAAGGGAATCTTATTCAAGTATGGATTGGACTCCATGGCTTCTGAGGTTCCTTCTAACTCTGTAATTCTATTATAATACCGTAATTTTATAAGAATTTTGGAGCTCTTGGTGGTTTAGAAATCAAACATGTTGGTGTGGTAGTGATAGTGACAAGTTCATGGGAAAGAGCCAGAGGGAAAGCCATCTCCTATTTGATATGAAACCCATACACAGTACACATTCATCAGTCAATTATATGTGGTAGTGACTTTTCAAAACACTTCCTCTCCTCCCTAATGAATATGTACTATGTGGAGAACATTGAATTCCCCTCCTGGCTTTCAATAAACAATCAACAATGTCTGATGTCTATAATTTAGCATTTAACAGTCTATACTTATGATTAAATTGTGGATGAATTCACAGCCCCATAATCCTTAGAAATTGCACAATATTTGCCACCATTATTACATAGCTCATCATTCATCAGAATGATCCAGGATCCCAGCCTTGTTGGCGGGTCATGCCGTGGGAGAGCCAGTGATGGGAAGCAAAATCAGGATCAGAAGGTCATAGTTGTAGAGCTGAGAGATTTTCATTTTAGAAATGAGGAAACTGAGACTTATAGAGGGAAGTGATCTATTCAGCTTATATAAATAATAAAGAGATGGTTAGGATTTCAGTTCAGGTTGAATATATTTAAGTAGAATTCATTATATTTGTTCCTAGAGCCACTTTTCCTCCAGATTTACTCCTTTCCATAAAGAGTGACTTAAAGGCAGATAGATTCTTTATTCTTCCTTTTTCACCACATCCAACAGTTGCCAAATCTTGTTGATTCTACCTCCACAGCATTTATAGTGTCTATTTCTTCTCGATTCACATGACTATCACTTTAAGAGGTGAACTAAGGTTCAGATCCTCAGTGTTTTTCAACCAGGACCGTTCCAATAATCTTGAATTCCTAAATTCAAATATCTTTCCTCTCTTATTCATCCTGAACACAGCTAGAAAAATAATCTCCCTAAAGTGAAAGTCTGGACCATGTCATTGCTCTGCTTAAGAATAATCAATGGTTCCCTGTTGACTCTAGAATAAAATACAAATTTCTCAGCTGAGCTTTTAAAGTCTTTAGCAATCAACATGTCTCCAGTCTATTTTTCCAGACAATTCACAGCATTGTACTTCCTTTAGGGCACTCTCTGTTCCAATCAAAGTGTCCCACTCTCCCTGGAATCTGGCCTACTATTTCATGCTTCCTGGTTTTTGCATAGATTTCCTCACCTGCTTGGAAAATACTTCCTTCTTATCTATATGTTATCATATATTAGAATCCTCATTTTTTTTTAGGGTTCAACTTAGAAGTTGCCTCCTATGAAAATTCTTTACTTAATCTCTCTAGTTATTAATGTGCTCTTCTTTTCTCAAATTATATTGGATTTACTTATTTCTTAAAAGTTGTCACCTAATGCCTAATGAAGAGGTAGATTTCAGAAAAACATGAAAAGACATATGAACTGATGCTGAGTAAACAGAACTAGGAGAACATTGTATATACTAACTGCAATACATGTAATGATCAACTATGATGAACTTAGCTTTTGTCAGCAATACAATGATCTAATACAATTCCAAAAGTCATTTTGAAAAATGCTATCCACATCCAGAGAAAGAACTATGGAGCCTGAATGCAAATTGAAACATACTAGTTTCACTTTTTTTTTTCTTCCTCATGGTTTTTTCCTTCTGTTCTAATTCTTCTTTTACAACATAACTAAGGTGGAAATATGTTTAATATGATTGTGCATGCATAATCTATTATCAGATTATTTGTTACCTTGGAGGAAGGAAGGAGAAAAATGTAGAACTCAAAATCTTATAAAACTGAATGTTGAAAACTATCTTTATATGTAATTGGAAAAAATATTGTTTAGTGAAAGAAATAAAAATAAAGTTGCTTAATCTAATATAATTCAATTCTTTTGAGGATAAACATCTGATTCTTTTGTTTGTTCGTTTTTAATCATTGAATCCTCAACACCTAGTACCATACATTCTTCATTATAGGTGCTTAATACTTAAAATGAATAAATGAATTCAATTCAACCAGTATTTCTTAAGGATATGCTGTGCCTTTACCAGACACTAGCTTTAATACAAATATATATATATATATATATATATATATATATTTTAAATGCCATTTTTCCTGTCCTTTGGGAGATTACAATCTAATGGGGAGTGAGGGAGATAGGATCCATAACCAAAGGAGGGATTCAAACAAAGTTCTCTAGCAGAGAGAAAAAAAAAATCAAGACATATCAAATGCTACAGAAAGGTCAGGGAAGAGGAAGACTAGAGCAAAGCTATTAGTTTTGGCAATTGAGGTTCCTGGAGATTATGGGAGAGAATATTTTCAATAAAATAGAAGTGAGAATTGTCCATGAAACACCTGCCTTGGTTCACTGTACTCCTGTCTAGTTAAAAGTTGGGAATTTCTCAAAGTAACTTGGATCTAATATTCAGTTATTACCATTCTAATAGAAACTTAGACAAGTAATATCACAGAATCAATAAAAGCCTTTAATTGGAAGAGAAACATACTCAGCATTCTTTCCTAAAATGAGTATCCTCTGCTCTTCTTTTTTTAATTTTATTTTGAGCTTAAGAAATAAAAAAAACATTTCCATAACATTGTAAAATGGGAAAAAAAAGATGTTTGCATATGAAACTGCAAATCTATTATATATAATTTGTTATTCCTTTTAAAATATATAATAAAAGTATTACATAACTATTTTTTACTTTTTTCTTCTTTCTCCCTTCTCCTATAATTAGACACAAATATGTATGTAAAACTATACTATACATATTTCTATTTATTTTTTCTTTCTCTGGCACATCTTCCTTTGAAGCTCCTCCTTTGTAGTTAATCTGGGTATTTATAATAGTCAAAATGTTGCTCATAATTCTTAAAACAATATTGCTGTTATACAATGTTCTCTTAGTTATGATCCACTTTTTCTTTGTTATTTTGTGCAAGTCTATTCATGTTTTTCTAAGATCAATATACTACTGTACTGTAAGAAATGATGATCTCAATGATCTTTCCTAGTATATTCCAGGATGGACAATTCCTCCTTCCAGATTCCTGCCTGCAAATGGGCTAAAACAGAACAAAGTTTCTATTTTGCTCTACTTCAGGGGAGCACTCTTGAAGGATCTCATCATGAATCAGGCTCTAGATCAAGATTCTTAACATGTGTGTGTTAGACACCTTGGACAATCTGATAAATTATATGGAATCCTCAGAATCATGTTTTCAAATAGATAAGATAAAATGCATAGGATAGCAAAGGAAATTATATTGAAATACAGTTATCCAAGAGTAAAAGTTCAAGTCCTTTGATTCTCTTAAGAAACTAAACACTCCTACAAGATCTTAGTTTAAGCTCCAAGAATATCACTTCACCCTTGCAGGCAACTCTCCAAGCTACTTCTTGGAAGGAGGTGGCTCTGGTATTTTTTATAACTGTTTTTATAGGCTCTCATTTTCTTCATGGCTTGACCAATAGCTTGCTCCTAACAGCTCATCCAGAGTCCTGCTCCTAGTTGGTTCTCTAACTTGGGACCCACTGACATTCATAAATTAGCTTCTATTTCCTCCTAATTTGTCTACCCAATTTGGTGGCACTTTATCTCTTGGAATTTGAAGTATTTCCACTCCTTCTCCTCCCCATAATCTAGCTCAACTCATGGGGCCTGGGACCCTATGGGAAGTGTAGTTCCTAATTGAATGAGTTGATGTTTGCTGGAAAACGTAATGGAAAGTATAGGCTTGTCTGCATCTGACCCCCTAAAAATAAAATCCAGATTTCAAAGAAGTGAGAAATGAGTCACAAAGAAACAAAGATAGTGAGAACAGACTTTTTTCTCTGTAAATTTAACAGCTAGATGACAGTGGATAGAGCCCTGGGTCTGGAGTCAGGAAGATCTGTGGCCAAAACCAGCTTCAACCTATATATACAAAAATATTTATAGCAGCTCTTTTCTCAGGGAAAAGAATTGGAAACTGAGGGAATCCCACCAACTGGGGAATGGCTGAACAAATTGTGGTTTGTGATTATGATGGAATGTTATTGTTCTATAAAAAATGATGAGCAGGATACTCTCAGAAAAACCTGTAAAATTCTCCGTGAATTCAGGCAAAGTGAAATGTCCTGTGTACAAAGTAATAGCAATGTTGTGAGATGATCAGTTGTGAATGACATTTATTCTCAGTAATACAATAGTCCATGACTAACTACTCTGAAGGACTTAGGTTGAAAAATGCTGTCCATACCCAGAGAAAGAACTGAATGTATCTGAATATAAACTGAAGCATACTTTTTTTTTAACTTTCTTTTTTTTTTGAGTATTTTTTTTCAGAAGCTGGGAGGGAGATCTATGTTTCTTTGTTTTTTTTTTCCCAACATGACTTTTATGGAAAAGTTTTGCAAAACTTCACATGTGCCTTCCTAATTGGGGGGAGAGGGACAGAAGGGAGGAAGGGAGAGAATCTGGAACTCAAAGTTTTAAAAACAAATGTTAAAAAAATTGTTTTACATGTAATTGGGGGAAATTAAAATATTTTTAAAATCCAGCCTTAGACATTTACTAGCTGTGATCTTGACTAAGTCCCTTAATTTCTGTTTGCCTCCATTTCCTCATCTGTAAAATGAGGATAATAGCACTTACCTCTGAAGATTATTGTGAGGATTAAATGAATCATATTTGTAAACTACTTTATTGCAGTGCCTGGCAATAACAAGTAGTATATAACTGTAAGATATTATTATTGTTATATTAGATGTCTTATTAGACAAGATCAAGGAAATTTTTTTTTTAAGGACGCAAAGAAATAAGCATGTTTTTAGGCAGCTAAAGATCTCCATTCTGCAAAAAGCCTTTCCCAGTTTTCCTTAATGTTAGTGCCTTCCTTTTGTGGATTATCTTTAATTTATCCTGTATTTAACTAGTATGAATAGAGTTATTTGCATGCCACCTTTCCCATTACACCATTTTGTTTTGTTTTGTTTTTGTTTTTGTTTCTTAATATCCCCAGCATTTAGCCCAGTGCAAGGCACCTAGTAGGCACTTAATAAATGCTTGTAGACCAACTGACAGAGGAGAAAATATAAAGAGAAAAATGAAGAAAATAAAGGAAAGTATTAAGGGAGAAAAGGAAGTGAAGCAGATAGGTGGAACAAGGTCACTTCAAGGTGATGGGAGATGGATGGATGGGAGGGCACAATGCAGTGGTTAGTCTTGGCAAAGGATATCTCATTACCTTCCACTAGAAAAGCAAAGCCGAGGGGAAGTGAGCAAGGTTCTGAGGAAAAGAGCAGGAGGTACAAAAGTTTGAGGAAAGCTTCTGTCTTGTCAGTAAAGTAGGAGGGGAAGAACTCAGGTCTGAAGGGAGAGGAGATATTTTAGAACAGCCCTTTCCTTACACTGTGGCTCCACACACCTGGGTGCCCAAACTTTTGCATCTAGAAGTAAGAAGTTTAGGGATAGGACCAAAAACCAGTTTCCGTGAGCCAGTGCTGGGTATCCATGCTTTTTTAATGTTTCCTGAAAGAATGAATGAGTTCACTGTTAAAAAGCACAGGAGAAGAATGATTCTTGTTGTGTCTTTCATTCTCATATTATTAGGGAATTTTATTGTTGCTCAATCATCTCAGTCATGTACAACTCTTTGTGACCTTATTTGGGTTTTTTTCTTGGCAGATATACTGGAATGGTTTGCCATTTCCTTCTCCACTCATTTTACAGTTGAGGGAACCAAGGCAAACAGGGTTAAAGGACTTGCCCAGGGTCTCAAAGCTAGTAAGTGGCTGAGATCAGATTTGAATTCAGGTCTTCCTAATTCCAGATGTGACACTCTCTCTGTCCACTATCTCACCTACCTGCCTTTTATTAGGGATTACTTTATACTAAAGATAAATAACTTCCATTAGTAAGTTAAGACCAAGATCCCAAGGAATGAGATAGAAGGCAGGATGACACAAAATTATTCAGAACTCCTCTTCAGGATCATCACTGGTAGAAGTTACAATCTTATTAAAACAAATCAATTGGTCAGTAATATATATTAAATACCTACTATGTGTCAGGCACTATGCTAAGTGCTGGGAATATAAAAAGAGACAAAAGGCAGTCAGTCTCTTGTCCTTACGGAATTCACAAAGTAATAAACAAAATTTACAAAATAAGAAACAAAAGTGATTATTGGTCTCCCTCTCTCCCAGGAATTTATGATTCACACATTTTCTAAAACAATCTTTTCTTTTTTAAATAATATTTTATTTTCCCCCAATTACATGTTAAAACAATTTTTAACATTTGTCAAAATAATCTTCTTAAAGCATAAATCTATGCCACTCCCTTGCTCAAAAACCATGGCTTCCTATTCCCTCTAAGATAAAAATATTAACTCCACAGTCTGGATTCTAAGTCCCTGTGACAAGGTGGTTCCAACTTACCTTTCCAATCTTCCTTCATATTATTTCCCTCTGTGGCTATTTCAATTGTTAGTTGTTCCCCAAACTGGACATGGCATCCCCTGCCCGGGTACTGACCTTGACATTGACCTTCCCCCATGGTTAGAATGATCTCCTTCTGTAGGAAAGCTTGTCTTTGCCAGAAGCCCCGCTCCAGAAAGCCCTGAATGCCATCACAGAAAGTAAAGGTCCAATAACAAGGGGTTCAGCCCCTAATTAGTGAGCCACATAGCTACCCTCCACTTCTGCCCTTTTGGTTCCAAGCTGCTCTTCAGGATCTCTTCTCTGTAAGGATCTGTGTTCATCCTCGATGACTTAACTCCTGTTTGATCTCTTTCCAACTGAGCCCTCTCAACCGCTCTACTCTGCCCACAGGGCCCATTGCACATGGGCAAGGAAAAGCTGATTTTTGCCCAAGCAAAGGACAGTCAAGAAGAAACTGGTTTCCACTTCATAAAGGGAGTGTCTCACTTTTGCAGTCAAACACAGCTAGGTGGATGACTTGTAATCTCAAATCTGGCCTTGGACACTTTCTAGCTGTGTGACTCTGGGCAAGTCACTTTACTCTGTTTGCCTCAGTTTCCACATCTATAAAATGAGCTGGAGAAGGACATGGCCAGTCACTGCAGTATTTTTGCTAAGAAAACTCCAAATAGGGTGACAGTCAGATGCAACTGAAAAAGCAACTGAACAATACCCCATTATCTGCCCTGTGCATTCTAAGATGACATTCTGAGTTTTTGGGCTAAGGGGCTGGTCAAACACCAACTCCTCTGTACTTACTTGCATCTTGTACAGTTGGCAACCTTGGGCTTTTTGCCTTTAAAAAGATCCCATTTTTTTGTCTTTGGCTGCTTAGAGCCTGTGGCTTCTCCTTGGAGTATCTCCAGGAATTTCCAGTGAGACACCATAGTCAGAGACAAGTTTGCAGTGACCTTCCACACAGCAGGTGGATTCTGGCCAACTGGAGCCCCAGGGTCCCCTCGTAAACGAGAAGACAGGCCAAAGTTCAGGGATCCTGTGGCAGGGAAGAAGCAATAGGTCCAGATAAATTGTCACAGCCTGAGTTCTCCCCTCTGATCTCCAGCATACAACACACTGAATTTTTTTTTATTAAAGCTTTTTATTTGCATAACATATGTATGGGTAGTTCCTCAGCATTGATCCTTACAAAGCTTTCCATTACAAATTTTCCCCCCAGTTCCCTCCCCTCCCCTAGATGGCAGGAAATCCACTATATGTTAATAATGTTGAAATACTTGACAAATCGAATATATGTATACATATTTCCACACTTATCATTGTTGTGCAAGAAAAATCGTATCTACAAGAAAAAAAAAAACAGAGAAAGGAAACCCAATGCAAGCAAACATCAATAATAGAGAGCATGACAATGTTATGTTGTAGTCCACATTTCACATCCCTCTCTCTGGGCAACACTGAATTTACAGTGTTGAAAAATGGAATGACTTCAGTTAGTGAGCCTCTCTCAGAAGTGGAAGGGATCTGAAAAGGGACAATGTGGCCCAATGGAAAACTCACTGGACTAGAGGCACAAGTCCTGGACTCTTGACTCAGAACTCCCATGCTCTTTTCTCTTCCCCTATCCACCCTCATCTCCAATGGAGTCTTCAAGGCCCAGAGCCAATGTCACCTCTTTCATGAAACTTTTCCTCATACTCACAGGGTTAAAGGGATCCCTCCCTCCTCAAATTTCTCCTTTTCACTTATTCAATTCTCCTTCATATCATTGTGAAGTGGGACAGTGGAGAGAGAGCTGGATCTGAAGATAGGAAGACTTAAATTTAAGTCCAGCCTCAAACTCTTATTAGCTAAGTGTATAACCCTGAGCAGTCACTTAATTCTATTTGCCTCATATTTGCCTATTTGCCTATTTGCCACTTAATCCTCATCTATAAAATGGGAATAGTAATAATAATGCCTATCTCTTAGGGTTGTTGTGAGGATCAAATGAGATAATATTCACAAAGTGCTTTGCAAACCTTTAAGTGTTACATAAGTGCTAGCTATTATTATAATGGGTATTTCTTCTCACCTTGCACCACATACCTCCCTACCCCACTCCATCCCCTGTGATTCATAGGATCATAGATAGAGAGTTAGAAGGAACCTCAAATACCATTTGGCTGACTTTCATTTTCTATATTAGTGAACTGACATTCAGTAAGGTATTTTGATATAATTGTTTCCATTGGAATCTTGCTGTCTTCTTTCCTTCTCTCCTTCCTTCCTTCCTTCCTTCTTTCCTTCTCTCCTTCCTTCCTTCCTACCTTCCTTCTTCCTTCTCTCCTTCCTTCTTTCTTCCTTCTCTCCTTCCTTCCCCCCTCCCTCCCTCCTTCCTTCCTCCCTCCCTCCCTCCTTCCTTCCTCCCTCCCTCCCTCCTT
>JAJPUD010000083.1:5124-57482 GCA_023553655.1 Myrmecobius fasciatus | reverse complement strand
TTTTTTTTTTTTTTTTTTTTTTTTTTTTTTTTTTTTTTTTTTTTTTTAGGTGGAGAAGAGGACCTAGTTATTAATCAAAGAGGCAGGTGTCTCCCTCTGGACCAAATTCCCAGCATTTTCCAGTCCAACCCACTTTCTCCATGATGGACTTTGTCTTGATCAACTGGATGGGTCAGGAAGTTGAGGGGTTAGTCATTCATTTCCAAGTAATCCCTCTTCCAGGTATTTTTTTCTGCACCTGGGAAAGGGCCAGGTTTTCAGGCACCTCACTCAAGAGAGAAACTCCATTGTTCTGCTTTCTGAACATCTCCCCCAATACTTCTTCTAAAGATTGCATAGCTTTGGACATAAACTATATTTATTATAATATACGAAGAACAGGATTGCAACTTAAACGCAAGTCCCAGCTAGCAAGAGAATGGGTATGGATAGAATTCCTTTCTTCCCAGAGGCTCAGTCACAAATGGGGGAAGTCGCAAGGGAGTGAGTCCATTTGGGAACCTCAGTGAAGACCTCTTCATTTATCTCTCCTTTCTACTAGCTTTCTCTGAGGGTTTTGCTTTCCCCTAGCTTCTTCATACCTCATCTTCATTGACTTAGCACAGACGAGCAACTTGGCTCTGATACCTCTGACACTTGACCAGCTACCTGCTTCATTTCCTAAGCCTAACCAGAATGTTCCTAACTGACACAAACATCCAGCCATCCTCATGTATGGCTTTCCAGCATTCCTTGCTCTTCTCTAGTAAGCACCACAATATGAGGAGAAAACAAGTTTTTTCCTATGCCCTCTATAGAAAGAGAAATTTCAAGACTCACAATAATTTTATCAGTGTTTTGTGTTCTATTAGAGGAATGAGGCAGCTGGTGGAATAGTAAATAGGAGGCTCAAATATTTCTACCTGAATGACTGGAATGAAAATCATTTAGCCTCTATTTTTATTTTCCCAACTATAAAATGGGGATAATACTAGCACCTACTTCCCAGGGTTGTGAGGATTAAATGAGATGATATTTGTAAAAAGCACTTAGCATAGAACCTGATACATAGTAGGGGCAATATAAGTGCTTATTTTCTTCCTCCCCCCCTTTCATTCCTCCCTCCCTCAATCTTTCTCTTCCTTCCTCCCTTCTTCCCCTTTTCCCTCCCTTAGTTTCTCTCTTCCTCCATCCCTTTTTTCCCTTTTTCTTTCCCTTCCTCCCTTGCTTTGTCCCTCTCTCTCTCTCCTCCTCACTCTATGCTTCCTTTCCTCACATCCAAAGGACTCAGTGGTGATGCTTATGCATCACAAAGCCAGTGACAGCTTTATCCCTGATAGCAGCTTCCAAACCTTTCCCCTATGATGTGTTGATTTTAAAAGTCTGGGAATCTAGTCAGGGATATTCTGGGATAGGGACTGCCTGATTCTACCCATAATTCAGCATAAGAACACCTCAGTAACAAAGACAAGCCAATACTTGGCTTCTTTCCCTATGTATGAAGAAATCCATATCGGAATCAGAACTTTAAAGTTAAATATCAAACTTTAAAATATTAAGATTCACTTCCCCCCCCCTTAAACTCACATCCTGAAGATCATTCTTAATCATGTTTTTCCACACAGATGAGGTCATATCTGGGTAGTATGGTTTTCATTTCTTCATAAACAGTAACAAGAGAAAAGCATTTACACTGGAAACCTGGGAGGTTCCTTTCTGTAGCCATTGGAAATAGGCCTGAAATAGGTCTGACTTGGAAGGAGATGTAAATGCTATTTATTTTTACCTATAGGCCCACTTTACAATGTAGAGTTAGATGTGTGAATGGGGAGGACTTTAGCATATTCAATTTGCTCTGTGGTAAATGCCTTCATAGTTAGTATTTATCAGTTCCTTGGTGCTTTTTTTTTTTTTTTTTGTCACAAAACAAGGTTCCAGTAAGTAGAAATTACAGAGAAACAAATTTTTGCTTAACTTAAGAAGGAACTTTTTAACAATCAGAACTGTCCAAAAGTGGGTGGGCTACCTCATGAGATAGTGAGCTCCTTGTCATTGAAGGTCTTTAAGCAGAAACTGAATGACTTGCTTTCTAGGTCTACCATAGAAAGGTTCCTTCCTTCTTTGGATGAGGGTTATAGTTGATGCCCTTCAAACTCTGAGATTATGTGGTTTATTATCCATGGCTGATAGCACATTCTAACTTAACAGGGACTACATCTTTGTAATTAACCTGCCACTGAGATTTAAGCAAATTCATTCCAAATAGAAACCTGGTAAATCAGTCTATCAGAAGCTTGAGAGAACAGATAATCATCTGTACAGTTAATGTAGAAACTTCAGATCAGTAACCAAATTTATAGCATTTATTGCCTCAGTTTCATACTCTCACTTTGAAACTTCCATGACCCATGGAATGAAGGTAAAAACTATTTTTAAAGAATTTTTCACAAGATGTGGTCATTATAACTGTGAATGTATGAAATCTGGTGGTCCTTTTTGAATTGGCTGATACCTAAGCTACTTACCAGCCTGGCACTGTGGGGGATGCTGTATTATGGCCTGAATAGCATTTTCACCCTCAAAAAATCTCTGTGTTACTTCATGCCAAGGGGCTGCTCTCAGTGCTTAGCATTCCATAGCTATGTTGCATTCCTTGATATATCCAACCCCGCCTGGGTCCTGTGATCCATTAATGACTCATAGAAGCTGTGTTAAACTCCCAGGCTGATAGATCACATCCCTCCCACCCTTCTTGCCCTCCCCCCCCCCACTTCCCTTACATTAGGCTATTGCTTCTCAGAGGATAATGATCTGGTTGAACCACAATCTCTTTGAAGTATTGTCAGTAAACACTACAGTATCTTGCATATACTCAGTTTGATTATGTTGTGTCAATTCACAAGAGGCCATAAAAATATGACCTTGTTGGAACCTACAGACTTTCACAATTCTCCATACCAGTGGGACTCTCAGAACAGATAACATTGTTGAGCCAGCCTTCCCAGTGGTCTGGATGGCTTGAGGAGATCCAATTCCCATTATAGCAGAGGCTTATCTTAACCAAACATATCTGAAGACTCTACTAATTGAATGAAATGCCACAGGAAACAAGTTTCCGGGTGACTCTATTTCTGGTCCAGCTCAGGAGTCCTGAAACTGGAGCAGCAGCTATACAAAGTAAGAGCCACTCAGATATCTCACAATTTGTTCCACTACTTAATTTACTATATTAGGGATTTCCTAGGAAACCTACTGTATTGAAATAGCAATGACAATCCTCAGAGTAGTAGTCAGCCTGCTTCTGCTTCAGTACATGTCTTTCCCACATTAGGTAATGTGTGCTTATGTTGGGTTTTCCTAACGTCCTTTGTACAACAAACATTTGTTCAAGTGTCCACTCTGTGCAGAGCCCTGTGAAAGGGTGGGGAAAATCAAAGATAGATTCTGTTATTCTAAAGGGGGGAAGGTAGGCAGAAAAATTAACCATGTTGTAACAAGAAAAATGCACAGGAAAGATCCATGGAAATGCCATGAGGAGTTTGTACATAGAGAGATCACTTTCAGTAGAGAGATTAATTGGGGATGGTTTTCATGGAGAAGGTAGTATGTAAGCCATTTTTGAACGATGAGAATCTGCTTAGGATTTTTGAGTAGAAAAATGACATGGTTAGAGCTTTATGTATCCTACTTAGGCAATAGTTTAAAGGTTGGATCTATAATCTATAAGTGGAGACAGGGAGACTAGATGAGAGGCTATCACAAAAGCCTAAGGAAGAAAAGTCCAGGATTGAACTAGAACATTTAACCTGATGACTGGCCAGTTGCCCACAGTATATTGAACACAAATGACATTGCTAAAGGTTAGAATGCCTTGAGAAACAAAAGGCTATCAAACTGTGCATACCCTTTGACTCAGCAGTGTTTCTACTGGGCCTATATCCCAAAGAGATCTTAAAGGAAGGAAAGGGACCCACATGTGCAAGAATGTTTGTGGCAGCCCTTTATGTAGTGGCTAGAAACTGGAAACTGAAGGGATGCCCATCAAATGGAGAGTGGCTGAATAAATTATGGTATATGGATGTCATGGAATATTATTTCTCTGTAAGAAACGACCAGCAGGACGATTTCAGAGAAGCCTGGAGAGACTTGCATGGACTGATGCTGAGTGAAATGAGCAAAACCAGGAGATCATTATACACAGCAACAAGACTATATGATGATCAGTTCTGATGGACATTGCTCTCTTCAACAGTGAGATGATTCAAGCCATGTCCAATGGTCTTGTGATGAAGAGAGCCATCTACACCCAGAGGGAGGACTCGGGAACTGAGTGTGGACCACAACATAGCTTAGCTATGGTTCTACTCTGTGCCAGGAGACAGGGAACCTATGTTTGAAAATTCAAAGTCTTCAGGTGCATAAATATTTTTTTCTTCATTGCTGATGACTGAAGACAAAAACCAGAAGACAGAGACTTGCAAAGTGAATAGCTGACTAAAAAGATGGCATTGGAAAATGGATCTTGAACTTCTAGACCATCATTTAAAATAAAGGAATGAAGGCTTTTAGCCAGGGAACTAGCACAGGCTAATGAAATTGTTTGTTATAAGTGGCTTTGCAAACTTTATCTAAAAGAATTTAAATTGCACAGAAAGGAAAGGGGTAAGTATGCCCTCATGGAACTGTTAATCCAGATGTCAGAAAGCATAGTTATATTATAGGAAGAAGAATAGCAATAAAGATGTCCAGAACTTCCTAGAAAATAAAATCCAAGAAAGGAGCCAGCACTACTACCTCCAAGGTCTCAGATATCTATACACAAAAGCACAAGGTATGAATCACAAATAAGACAAACTAAGGGTGCTAATGAAAGGAGGCAACTTTGGGCTCACAGATATCCTTGAGACTTGGTGGCCCATGAAAGACTTATGAATGGAATGAGTGTGTAATAGTTAGGATATTGGACTTTGGGTTAGACAGAACTGAGTTCAAATTCTGCCACTTACTAAATACTTACTAATTGAGTATCAATCTAGATAAGATTAGGATCTTTGTTGTTATTTAATCATGTCTGACTCTTTGTGGACCATAGCATGCCATTACTGTCAATGAGGTTTTCTTGGCAAAGATACTGGAGTGATTTGCCATTTTCTTCTCTGGTAGATTAAGGCAAACAGCTTAAGTGAGGTTGCCCAGTCACAGTTAAGAAGCATTCCTGGCAGGATTTGAACTCAGGTCCTTCTGTCTATAGTCCCAGGGATCTATCCACTGGGCCACCTAGCTTCCTCATCCAGCATTTGGTAACCTAGTCATCTCACTTTTTTTTTCACATAACTTTCCTCATCTGTGAAATGAGGAACCAAAAAGAAATAATGTCCATTGGAGGGCTAGCAGCCTCATTGAGACCCCCCAACTAGTGCCATCAGTTTCCAATTAGCTTTCTCATTCTTCCTCTCAGAATCCTTGGTTTTCTTCTAAGAAACTCAGCTCAAAACTGTCACATCTCCTTTCTTGACCTCCCCAGTCCTTCTCCATTCTCCCCACACTCATAAATTACCTTGTAAATATTTTATATCTGCTTATGTGTACATATTGTTTTCCCAGATAAAACATCAGCTCATTAATAGTGGATGATTTTATTTGTCTTTGGGCCCTACTATCTAGAATAGAGTTAGCAATTCATAAATATTTATTGAATTATTTTAATTTGGAGTTGAGTGGCTCTATGTCATGGTGGTCTCAGAGTCAAACCTAACATTTGATCCACACACTGGACTAGCTACTTAACCTCTCAGTGCCCCAGAGTACTTCTTTAAGATCATGAACTACAGCTCAGAGGCTGATCTACATTGATGGAAGAGATTTCTTCATTAGGAGTTCCCTGTGCCAATGAAATCATAGGTGTGGTTAAAAAAAAAATCCAGAGTTAGTCCTGCAAGTCTCCTGGGCATCCACAGAGAGAAATACATTTCTGCGTTTTTTCTGCATAATGCATTTCTTTTAAAGCCTCCAGTTTTCAGGGGTAGAGAAATGGACCACAGTGAGTGCCTCATGTGCAAGATCTCAGGCAATATGGAGGTTGAACATGGTACTATTTAAATCAGAGCTAAGAAGAGATCTTCTGGCAGACAGTTTCAGAAATGCCCATCATGCTTTGAAATATCAAAGCCATCATTTACAGAGACAGGAAAAGGAAATGGAGAAAAGCAGACTGATACTTGAAAACCTGAAATTAAGACAACAGGTATTCTTTCTGGGCTGTTTCTTTTCTAATCTAGAAAAGGACAGAGAGGTAAAGCGATGATTCAGAGTAAAAAATTGAAACCCTGGTCTTGCTGACGGACCATTTTATCACTTTAAAAACAAAATTTGAGAAAAAATTTTAAAAAGCCTTTATGTAAGTATAGTTTTATATTTGCTCATTTCTTTGACCTTGAGCTCAGTTTAAAAAACAATAAATAAATAATAAATAAAATTTAAATTTATTATAAAATTAAATTAAAATTTATTATAATAAAATTATTCAAATAAATAAATAAACAATAAATAAATAAAAATAAAAAGAGTTACTGAAAAAAAATCTGGGGACTCTGAAGTACAGTCATAGAAAATCACAAGGGAATCCCAATTGCACAGTATATTTGTCCCTTAATTCCTACCTCTACTCAACAATGACCTATTTAAAAAAAATCCTTTGGGGTTAGACACCACAATACAAAAGGAAAAAGGAGAAAGAGAAACTTTTTTTAAAATGAAGATTCATAAGAGAGAGATAAAAGACAAAAGATGCTGTGTCTTTTCAGTTTTCACACAATTTATTCCTCAAATTGAGTGGCAAAGAGAGAAGAAAAGACACCTAATTAACATGCAGTTTACAGAAAAAAAAAAAAAAAACTAAGTTTCTAGAAGTAATTAGAGTCTTACACAAGTCCCAGTTAGAGCTCTTAATTAACAGGTATTGTTTTGAATTCCTTCTCCACTGGGCCTGAATTTTCTACCACTTTATAGTTATAGAATCACTGGGCCATCTGAGCCTTGTAACATATTCAAGATAGTCTCCCTAAGCTCAGTTCTATCTCAGCTTCTCAGTTTGCCCAGCTTTGACAAAATCCATCAAACTACAGGCCTACATACAGACCTGCTCTTAGCTAATGATAGGCCTTTGCTTAGACTGGACCAAATGCCTCAAGTGTACTTTCCTCTTCTTCATCTCCACTTCTTAGAATCTTGAGATTCCTTCAAGGAATCACTTCTCATGGGAAGGCTTCTTCAAATCCTTCTAATCATTAATGTTTTTTCTCAAAATATTATCTGGTATTCTGCCTAGTTGTCTGCCTAGTGAAATATAAGCTCCTCGAGGGCAAGAGCCCTTTTAAATTTTGTTTTTGTATTTTCAGTGCCTTTGAGAGAAATTACTATTATATTAATAATCAATTATTAAATTGAGATGTGGGGTTTTTTCAATTTCCTTATTAAAGCCCAGCTCCTGTAAAAAAAAAAAAATCAGTCTCTGAAGGACATGACTGATTGAGAAAATTATCCCTAACCTTCAAGGAACGGGCCCTTTAGTCTTGGGCAGGATCTCATCTAACTAGAAGATCTAACTTCTGTTTAGAGAATAAATAGAATCTAGTCTGGCTGAGTTCTGATCCTGAGGAGAAAAGTCCCTGTCCTTGGTTTTGCATTTTAGTATGAAGAAATATACTGCTTGCTTTTCTAATAAATAATAATAGTAGAAAATACAAATCATATTTTATCCCTGCTTTAACTGTTACTTGATCATAGTGAATAATTTAAAAATATACTACTTCACAGTCTTTTTGCCAATAATTTATTTAAAAAATTTTCATCAATATTCATTAATGATCTTGATACATAATTCTCATTCTCTGTTTTATCCTAACCTGGTTTAGCTAGTATGATCACATTTATTTCATAAAATTACTTAACTAGAATGTTTTCTTTCTTAAATATTGTGAATGTTTTGTACTATAGACATTGTTCTTTAAATGCTTGATAGAATTCACTTGTAGATCTTTCTGTAGTTGTTTGGGTTTTTTCTTTCCTTTGGTAATGTATAATTTCTTCAATTTCACTTTGAGTTGTTTCAAATGCCTAATTTCTGGTCTGTTCATTTGGGTGTTTTATCTTTTTGTAAACTGATCCTTTTTTTTTTTTTTTAGTCTTAGTTTTGGGGAAATAAAATTGTGTAGAGAAGGTTGAAAATTTTTGTTGCCTATCTGTTATGAATTTATTAATTCACTTTGTTCATTATTTATTTTTTTAAATTTGGTAATCTCTCTCTCTGTGTCTCTGTTTCTGTCTCTCTCCATCTCTCTCTCTCTCTCTGTCTCATCCCCAAACCCTTCTATGTTAGTAAAAGTTTTGTTGATTTTGTTAGGATCTTGTTTTTTTTTTTAAATTAAATTTTATCCATTTCTTCTGAATGTTGGTTTGTTCTTTTGTAAATACTTTGGGCTTGTTGATTCTCTTTTTAAAACTGCAGACTCAGAAAACTAATTTTTTTAAATTGCAAGTTCATTAATCCCTTTTCTATTTTCTTTTTGTTAAAATCATACTTAATTTTAACTTTCCTTTTGTTTTAAATTTGAATTCTTAGTTCTCTCCTTTTCTTCATTCTTGGCCCCACCCATTGAGAAGATAAGCAATTATACCAGTTATACATGTGAAATCATATAAAACATATTTTCATAATTAATCATGCTACAAAAAAAGAAAGTGAAAAAGTATGCTTCAGTTCTTTCTCTGGAACTTCCATTTTCTTCCAATTTTTAAAAAATTAGTTTAAAAATTGGAGCTTTCAAGGAAGAAGTAAGGCAAATAACAGAGTAGACCATCATAACACAGGATAGAAAATTTCTTCCTATCATAAAAAAAGGGAAAAGGACCCATGTGTGCAAAAATGTTTGTAGCAGCCCTTTTTGTAGTGGCAAGGAACTAGAAACTGAGTGGATGCCCATCAGTTGGAGAATGGCTGAATAAGTTATTATACATGCTTTCAGAAATGAAATTTTCCCTTTGAAGTCTGATTTACATATATCTCCAACATTTTAGCATGTTATCTCTTTTTTATGGTAATTAATTATTTAGATACTTGTTCTTTGACCTGCTAATTATATAGGATGTCATTAGTTTGTCATTTAGAGTTGTATATTTTCCTTGTTTCAGATGTTAATTACTATTTTTATTGCATTATAGTCTATAAAGGATATGTTTAATATTTATGGGTTTTGTATTTACCATTAGTTTGTGCCTTAGTATAGTCTATCATTTTAAAAGGACAAAAAATGCTAAAACAAAATATGAATACTCTTTAATGTATTTTTTTGGTTTTAATTTTTCTGTTTGTTCAGTTCTATGTTTTCCTTTTTTGGTTAATATTTCTGTGCATTTATTCAACTCCAAGAGAGGAACATTAATATATAATTCTTGGGTTACTATTTACATGTTTTTATAATTCAATTACTTATTCCTTTATGAATGTAAATGCTATTTGGTGCATATAATTTTTTTTTACAAGATTAGAGATATTTATTGAAAGACCTGCAGGATCTGGGGGAAATTAGCAGCTCTATTTCATTCTTGCTAGCATTAAAGGGGGCAGCTGTATTCAGAATGGTTAGCTCCCATCCCCACTCTCCTCCACTTCCTTCTTTCTCCCTCTTTCTGAACTCTTGCAATCTGTCACAGGTTTTGATGGTAACTAATAGACTGGGATATTCCCCCCACTGTTGAACTAGCTCACAGCTCCTTTTAAAGGACATATTAATTCAATTATAGGAGAGTCAGTTTTAGTCCCATGAGATAATAATTCAATTCTTCTGTTTCCAACAGTTATGTTTTCCTTAAGTATTTAACCTCATAGATGTTTTTGCCCCTGATGAAAGACAACTTAATGCACTGGAAAAAATAACTGGCTTTATTGACAAAAAATCTGGGTTAAAAATCTTCCTCTTTCACTTATTACTTACCTGACTTTAAAAGAGTCACTTACTTCAGTGAGTCTCAATTTCCTTATCTGTAAAATAAGGAAGGAGTTTCTTCCAGTTCTTAATCTGTGATGCCTTTTGTATTCCTTGACATGATTTCTTTATTAAAATAACAGCTTTGTGTTGCCCTAGAAACTTAAGAAACTTTAAAAAAAATTACTTGTTAATAAAAGTCTGTAAATTGAACCCAGAACTCTCTGCCTCCAAGTCGTTTGCCCTTTCTTCTATAATATGAACAACAGAAAGAAATTACAGAATTTTCAAAAGAGAAATAAGATTTTTTTAAAAATTAGTTTAAAAATTGGAGCTTTCAAAAAAGAAGTAAGGCAAATAACAAAGTAGACCATCATAACACAGGATAGAAAATTCCTTTCTATCATAAAAAAGGGAAAAGGACCCACGTGTGCAAAAATGTTTGCAGCAGCCCTTTTTGTAGTGGCAAGGAGCTGGAAACTGAATGGATGCCCATCAGTTGGAGAATGGCTGAATAAGTTATGGTATATGAATATCATAGAATATTATTGTTCTGTAAGAAACGATCAGGAATTTGATTTCAGAGAAGCCTGGAGAGACTTACATGGAGTGATGTTGAGTGAAGTGAGTAGAACCAAGAGAACATTGTACACAGCAACAAGATTATGGGAGGATCAATTGTGATGGACTTGGTTGGCTTTTTTTCAACAATGGGGTGGTTCAGACCAATCCAATAGACTTGTGATGGAGAGAGCCATCTACACCCAGAGAGTATAAATGGCTCTTTCAATTTTTTTTTGTTATTTTTTGCTGGCTTGTTTGTTTTTCTTTCCTTTTTTTTCCTTTTTGATCTGATTTTTCTTGTACAGCATGATAAATGTGCAAATATGCTCAGAAGAATTGTGCATGTTTAACTTATATTGGATTACTTGCTCTCTAGGATAGGGGAGAGAAGGGAAAGGAGGGAGATAAATATGGAACACAAGGTTTTGCAAGAGTGAATGTTGAATCTCTGCATGTATTTTGGGGAAAAAAGCTATTATTAACAAAAAAAATAAGAAAAAATAAGAAAATTTCTTCTTAGTAGGGGCTGTAAAAAAAGAGTGACAGATTTAGGACCTAGTAATAGCTAATCTCAAGGGTTACCACAAATATTTTTGCACATGTAGGTCCTTTTCTAAAGGTGTCATTTCTGAGATATATAGGGAACAGATTCAAATTTTTAAAAATAAGAGCCATTCCTCAAATGATAAATGGTCAAAGGACATGAGTAGGCAGTTTTCAGGGGAAGAAATCCAAAGTATCAATAGCCATATTAAAAAAATATTCCAAATCAATAATAATTGGAGAAATTCAAATTAAGACAACTCTGAAGGAGTATTTCACACTTCTCATCCTCCTCCTCTTCCTCCTTCCTTCCTTCCTCCTCTTTCTTCTTCCTCTTCTCTTCCCCCTCCTCCTTCTTCTCTTACTCCTCCTCCTTCTTCCCTCCCTGTCTCTGCCTTCCTCCCCTCTATTCTTCTTCCTCCTTCCCCTCTTTTTCCTCCTCCTCCTCCCTTTCCTCCTCATTTTCCTTCTTCTTCTTCTTCTTTCCCATATATACCAAACTGCTATAGTCACATGTCCGTGACCAGTGTTATATTAGTCATGCTATTTCTTTGATTTGCAAGTGATTTTAGGAACTCAAAAGATAACATATTGGGAAGGTTTTTTAGAAAAAAGTAAACTTTGAAAGGCAGTGCTTGTGTGATTATAATAGTTGATTTCTGAATGGGAACAATATTTCTCTGTAGAGAAATAAATAAAAACTAATAAATAAATAAAAGTAATAATTCATCTTTCTCCAGCACTTTATAAAACATCAATAACACTATGAAACAGATGGTATAAGTATTAGCATTCCCATTCTATAGACAAGGGATCCAAACTTTAGAGATATTAACTGACATCATTTTAAAGCTATTAATAACAAAAGGTGGTACCTTCTCCCAGTTTTCTATATTAATGTAAACAAAATAGATAAATTTTTAGGAAAAAGAAAATAATCACTTAATGTATATTCATTATTTGGGGAATTAGCTGCTATTTGAAACCATATATTTCACTGTTCCCTTTAGCATGGATAATTTAGTGAGGATTAGGTAAATTAAAGTGATAGTATCAAAGAATAATAATCATGTGAGCATTTTGATTTTGGAATTGTTTTCTGCATTAATAGCATACTTTACACCAGACCTTGAAATGATGCCAAAAATTCTGATAATTTGTAATTCTGCATTTGTTACAACTGAAAGTTACAGTCTGTGCCTCTTTAGGATGCTAATGATGTAACAACAGATATGGTAGTATCGGCATAGACAATGATGGGACTGCAGAATATGAATTCTTTGCAATGTTTTTGTATTCTCAGCACCTAGCATAGAGCCTGTTACCTGGTAAGACTTTTTAATATATTTAAAAAATGCTTATTGATTGATTACTGGAACTCTCTATCTCTCTGCCTTTCTCCCTCTCCCTCTCTTTCTCTCCTTCCCTCCCCCCCGACACTCTTAAAAAATTAATAAAAGAGAACCATCATCTTTCCAATTTTTCTTCCTTACTCCCATCATTTGGATTGGGCACACTAAACTACAATGGAGTTATCCAACTTTTAATATCTCTATAGGAAATTCCAATGATTATTGCTTATTTCACCAACTGGCATATTAGCATATATTAAATAAATTATTGCCAAAACACATTGATATTCATTATTATAAAGGATGACTTTATGGAAGGGGTGGGATATGAGAAAAAATACATGGGGGAATGTGATAAAAAATAAGATCAATAGAATTTTTTTAAAAAAGAAAAAAAATCAAATTATACTGTTCATCCATCAATTACCAATTTTTTTCAAATATCTGTTTATATTAGATTTTTAAAAATCATTGTTTGCTCCCCAATTAGTAGTCCTTATTTAATTTCTCAACATTGCCTCCTCACAAAAAAAGTAGTAAGTTGAAAACTGAATGAGCTATTAAAATGTTTTACTACCCCTCACTTATAAAAATATTTTTTAACTCACCATAGAAATGAGATAAGGCAAAAAAGACTATATGAGTCCTTCTTTAAGAAAACTGATTCTATATGAGAAGCCAAATGGAAAAAAAAATAATAGAGGTGAGTAAGGAGCTGGGATGGGGGTGGAAGGGTGGTGGGGGTGATGGAAGTGCTTCTCAGTCTAAGATTGACTAATATGACTTTGGAGTCATCTCTATGTATAAATTTTCACAGAACCCTTCTTTAGTGTGGATACCTAGGGAATTTTGTCAGGGTTTTTTTTGTTTTTTTTGTTTTTTTTTTTTTAAGCTGAAAATTTGTTGAATAGTACTTAATCATAAAGGAAATGATTTTTATTCTTCAAGCTCAAGAAAATAAAACAAAATTTTAAATTAACAACTAAATTTTATTTTAAACATACTAACAAAATTTAAAGCATAAAATGCGAACATTTTTGGAGACAAGGTGGATTTAGGCACAAATTGAATATTCTACATATGTATCTATTTATTTCAAGCTACTTAAGAGCAGGGATTGTTTTTGCCCAGCTATTATGGTAGCGCTTAATAAATTCTTGACTTTTTTACTTGGATGGATGAAGTATTAGTAGCTGCTTTATGTGATATTATCAAAGACACAAGGAAGGCCTCCCTCTCCTCATCTATTTATTCTCTGATGCTGGAAATTCTAAGTAGGGACTTCATCCTTTTTGATTAGGACTTTGATCTCTGCAAAAAAATTGGAATCTTTTCAGGATATTAAATGCTTTAACTTTCCATTGGGAAGGTTATTTATATTTTATATTTTTATACTTTAGCATGAGTTCACATTAGAGTATTTCTTAAGCCAACAGTAAAAGATGAAATGTCTAAGCTTTGAGAAAAGAGGAAAAGGTTCAGAACTGGGGAAACTAAAGGCATAGGAATTTTTCCTCCTTTATAGTTTTGTATTTGCACAGAACTCTTTAGAAAAATAAAGACTGTGTAAAGCAAAATACAATGGAAAAATAAAGTATTTCTGTAAAGCAAAATACAATAGAAATATAAAGTATTATCTAAAATAGTCCCTTCAGTACTTCCATGTCTTTTAAACATGTCAATGGATATAGCATCTCTTCAATGAGAGGCAATATTTCCTTTGCTGGCAAAGATACAGACCAGAGCTTCTTAAACTACTTTTGATGCCTTTTCACCTGATAAATTTTTACGTGAACCCTAGTATGTAGATATAGAAATAGGTATACAAATCAAACATTTACTAATAATAAATCATAATTTCATGACTCCCACATTGTTATGAGCCTCACATGGGGTCACAACCCTCAGTTTAAGAAGCTGGGCCTTAAATGCGACTCTAAAAAAATCTAGGTTTTATGCTTTAAGGCTCTCCCCACAAAGGGGGTCTTTGAAGGTTTTTGAACAAATGACCTGGTCACAGTGTGAGTGGAAAGGAAGGATTATGAGGAATATTTTTAAATTATAATCAACAGGGATCAGCCATTGAATTTTTTTTAAATTGAAGCTTTTTATTTACAAAACATATGCATGGGTAATTTTTCAACATTGACCCTTGTAAAACCTTCTGTTCCAAATTTTGCCCTCCTTCCCCCTACCTTCTCCCCTAGATGGCAGGTAGGCCAATACATGTTAAATATGTTACAATATATGTTAAATCCAATATTTGTACACATAGTTATACAGTTATCTTGCTGCACAAGAAAAATCTGTTCAAGAAGGAAAAAAAAAACACTAAGAAAGAAAACAAAATGCAAGCAAACAACAGAAAGAGTGAAAAAGCTATGTCAGATCCCCTAGGCCTCTCCCTGGGTGTATGTAGCTTTCTTCATCACTGAACAATTGGAACTGGTTTGAAGCATTTCATTGTTGCAGAGAGCCATGTCCATCAGAATTGATCATTGTATAGTCTTCTTGTTGCCATGTATAATGATCTCCTAGTTCTGCTCATTTCACTCAGCATCAGTTCATGCAAGTCTCTCCAGGCCTTTCTGAAATCGTCCTGCTGGTCGTTTCTTACAGAACAATAATATTCCATAACATTTATATACCATAATTTATTCAGCCATTCTCCAATTGAAGGGCATCCATTGTTTCCAGTTCCTTGCCACTACAAAAAGTGCTGCCACAAACATTCTTGCACATGTGGGGCCCTTTTCTTCCTTTAAGATCTCTTTGGGATATAAGCCCAATAGAAACACTGCTGGATCAAAGGGTATGCACAGTTTGATAACTTTTTGAGCATAGTTCCAAATTGTTCTCCAAAATGGTTGGATCCGTTCACAGTTCCACCAACAACACATCAGTGTCCCAGTTTTCCTACATCCTCTCCAACATTCGTCATTATCTTTTCCTGTCATTTTAGCCAATCTGACAGGTGTGTAGTGGTATCTCAGAGTTGTCTTAATTTGCATTTCTCTGATCAATAGTGATTTGGAGCACCTTTTCATATGACTACAAATAGTTTAATTTCTTCATCTGAAAATTGTCTGTTCATCTCTTTTGACCATTTATAAATTGGAGAACATCAGCCATTGACTGTGTATGGTGTTGGCGATATAGATTTGGAATCATTTATTTCATGGTGGCAAGTGAAGACATGGGAGAGTATTAAGGAGAGGGCCAAAGTTAAACCTGGGAGGGGGGCAGAAGATGAGAGGGCACAGGATCAGCAAATAAAGCCAAAGAAGAAGAATCAGCTAAGAGAACCAGGAGGTTATGTCATAGAAAGATTGAACACAAAGAATATCAAGGAGACGAGTTGTCTAGCACTTAACACAGTGCCTAGAAGACAGTAGGAACTTAATATTGTATTGAACAATGTCAAATGGTCTAGATTTAGTAATGATGAGATCATTAGCAGCCCTGGAGGGAGTTGTTTTGGTAAGAGTGGTGGGATCAGAAGTCAGAGTGCAAGGGGGTTGAAGGGGTTGAGGAAGGAATCAATAGACAATGATTGAAAACTACTCCTACTAGCAGTTTAATAGCTAACAGACTATAGCTGAGGAAACATCAAGTCAATGGAAGGTTTCTGTGGGGTTATTTTTAGGACAAGGAAATCTAAGCAGAGTTTTAGGCAGTGAAGAATATTAAAGGAAGATGAAAATGGAGGGGGAAATGTATGGCACAACTGATGGTGAAGCATCCCAAAGGAATGGAGAGATAAAGTACATAAATAGAAGGATATCAAACAGGTGGATAAGGAGAGCCACCCATTTGGCAACTTCCTCTTCAAGCCCCAGGGTCCTCTGCTTCTAGGCCTTGGCACAAGCCGCCCTCCCTGCCTGGCGTGCTCTTCTTCCTCATTTGACTCTTGGAAGCTCTAGCTCTTTTCAAGCTAAGTGTCACCTTCTGCTCTGTCATTATTAGCTCTCTCTTCTTCACCAAAACAACTCTGAACTGACTTGGCTGAGTACATGCCGCAGGCCTCCAGCAGAAAAGAATGCAATCTCCTTGAGGGCAGAGACTTCTATTTTTGTCTTTTTAGGACATGCTTTCCAGCCTGTGGATATGGAACCGTGTGAACAATTGAATGCAATCCTGAGGGCTGAGGACAGAAAAGTTTTGAAGTATGGAGGGGAGATGAGCACAATAATAGCTTCAGTCCTCAATTGGGTAGAAGTTATCTGCTGAAAGAGTACTGGTGAGGTCAAGGGCTTGCTGGGGATGTTTGGAACAGCCACTGTAAGTAGTATGATAAGAATCAGATTGTTAAAAGGATGACAAAACAGGGGGGAAGGCCTAGTTAGGCCATGAATTGGATAGCTTGGATTTGTAGTGGACCCAGTTCACAACTTCTTCCAACTTTCTGGAGTTTGAGAACAGGAACAGAAAATGTAGAAGACTGGGGTGAAGCCCTTCTGTCAGCTCAACTCTACAAACTTCTCCCTTAGTTGCCAAAGTTTGCTGGTCACCAAAATAATCTACTGGATTTCTTGGTAACAATCCCCTTCCAGTGAAAGGAAAGGAGGCAATGAAGTCATCTTACATGATTTGCCCAAGGTTGATTGTTCTGCATCTCATCAGCAAACTGTGGAGTGGATCTTTAGTGCTCTGGGACTAGAGGACACTTCTCATAAGAATCCAGCCTTGTGAAAGAAGACTAGTCCCCTTACATTCCACTCCCCACTTTTCCCTAACTAGATGTATTTGTTTACAAACTTTTAACCTTTAATTCCTAGAATAGCCTGGCCCTGAAACTAACTTATGTGGCTGGAATGAACTGCTTCATGTGGTAAGACAATTCAGAACTGACCCAAATTCCCTTTGAACAATATTACTTAACTTTTAGAAAAGGAAATTAAGTTTTCTTGATTTTATCTTTTTATTCTTTAACATTGTATTATGAATTAATTCTAACATTTGTAGAGGTATTGATAAATAACAATCCTTGCTTTGTCTCTGAAAATTAAGAATAGCTATGATTCAAATACTGAATCTTGGCTAAATGGACAGTTAAAACTTCTACGGTTTTACTATCAACTATTCTCTATTTAAATAATTGTACTGATATTAAAACATGAAAAACATGCATATTCCATCATAATATAGTGAAGCATATAACATACAAGATTTTTCCAAGAAACTGAAAGCCAAAAAGCATAAACAATACACAATGGTTGTAATGGGGCCAGCACCCAAACACAGAAGCCCAGGCAGGCACAGCTCAGCCCGGTGACTCATCAGGGTACCCACCCACTCTCCCTCTGGCTGTCCCCTTTGGCTCCCAACTAGAGGGTTGGAGTAAAAAAAAAAAAAATAGGAGAAGACATAAGCCATAGCAATATAATCAAGAAAAAAAGCAATCACAAAAAGTCTTTAAAATTAGGAAAAGATAAAATCATGATATAAACAAGACAGTCATTTACAGACTATAATTTAACAAAGAAGTCCTAGAGAGGGTACAGAATGCTCAACTAATATGATATATTCACAATCTAAAAAATTTTTCCAGCAATTCTCTTCCATTTATTTAGCTATTAAAAAAATGTCTGAACTCAGACTGAGGTCATAATATTTAGATGTGGAAAAGTCTCTGGTGTTCACCTGAGCTAATCCTCTCATTTATGTTTTAGAAAACAGAGGCCCAGAGAGGTTAAGTCACTTAACCAGAGATACACAGGCACTAAGCAGAACTATCGGATGATGTTAGGTCTGTCGCTTCTAAATCTGGCCCTCTTTCTACTACTTAACATATAGGATCTCTTTCATATTAGCTGTGATTAACTGTCAGGAATCCAAAAATGCAATTTCATCCTTGACTAACCAGTTCTTCTCAAAGAGTGCAAAATAAATGATATGCTACAACCATTCTCTTGTTTACAAAAGTTTCTTGTGCCAAGTTGTCCAGTATTCAATATTACTATACATTTCCATTTATGTAATAACGAAATAATCTATACAGGCAAAAATAGTTTAAAAGTGACATGATTTACACATAAATCCAAAGAAACTTATACTTTTTAGTTTTTGCAAAAAAAAATTTTGAATCGACTTTGCTACTAAACTGTCAGCAGAGTACAACTTGTGCTAAGTATTCATTCATTCCAGGGAGAGTTGTACACTGTCAGTCTGGTTTTGCGGCTGCTGATAGTCATACTTTCTGGCTGTTAAAAAATAAAATGGAAAAAAAAGATAGAAGTAATTTAGATACATTTATTATGAAAATAATAAAAGCAACTGATCATTCTGGTTAACATTATCAAAATTAGTTTTTCTAGAAGGAATTAATAACTGTTTTGGATTAAATAAGCATATAATTCTATGTCCTAAGTGAAAGCTAACCCGCTTTATATTACTTTCAATCACAGACACATCAAATACACAGTAGTTTGTTCTATGCATAGTAGGCTTACTTAGAATTAATATATGCAGTATAATAATTACTCATTTGTAGAGGATTTTAGAATCAGAAAGGGACTTTGATACATTACTTAATTTGATCCTCAGAACAGTAGACAGAACAGAACAAGGGTAGATAGTGTACTACTTTATCCCCATTTTGCAGACTAGAAAATGAAACTTATTTAAGTTAAATGCCCCAAATCACGTTTTTAGTAAGAAACAGAACATATATATGAGCATTTTTTTAAATTAAAAATTTAACAGTATAAGTAAAAAGTAGACTTCTACTTTAGGGTAAATAAATAACTTTTTATCTACACTTTGAGGAATTTGCTAACACTTTAAATGACAAGTATAAAGTGACATTAATTTGAGATTTTGTCTATGGCATTAAAAAATATTACTGAGGACATGTATGGTCAAAAGAGGGGATAAATTAATTAGTCATAAGGGGAGACTAAGAGATGGACAATTTCAGGAGTTGGTGTGTTTCCACAAAAACAAACAAAAACCTTATATAAAAATGAGATCTCAAATTCCTGCCCCTGAGCCTTCTTCTGTCTCCTAAGAATCATTCCTGCCAAGTGTTCCCAATGCCAATCCTCTATTACAAAAGGGACTCAGACCATCTCCATCCCTCTTCTTCACAATGCTGGCCCCCTTTCACCCTCCCACTATGCTACCTCTTTCTCCCTGCACTGTCTGCTTCTATATCCCCACTTTTCATTGCTTGTCTTTGTATTTCCTTTGTTACTAACCCTTACACTTGTGGTTATGAAAATATGATTGCTGCCCTGTTTTCCCATTGCCAAGTATGATCTTTCCTGACAAGTAGTCAAACAATCTTGCCCCTATTTCATAATTTCATAAATTATCATGCAGTGATGGACAACAAGGCCAGGGCCACTGGATTACAGACTAAATATATAAGTAAGGTGTCCAAAAGACTGAAAAGGTAGGAAAAGATCAGGTTATGAAGACCTTTGAACACCAAATAGAAGATTTTATATGATCCTGGACAATAGGGAGTCACTGTAACTTGTGGGAAGAGGGGAGGGACAGTGGCAGATAGGGACTTTAAGAAAATCACCGATAGCTGAGTTGAGCATCTAGTATTAGGTGTAAGAGACAAGAAACTTGGGGTAGAGAGGCCAATCAGAAGCTAATGAAAGGTTTCTGCATGACTGTACCAGGGCGGTCGGAGTGTCAAAGGAGAGAAGGGTCAACATAAGAGAGGTTACAAAGGGAGAATCAAGATAACTTGGCAACAGATGGAAATGGGGAATGAATGACTGGATTCAATGACCTCTACAATTCCTTCCAACTCTAAATCTGTGAACTAGAGAAAAGCCTTCTGTGGAGGAATGAGTGAAAGACAAAGGAACAAAAACAAGGGAGCAAAGGTTGAGAAGGCAAGAAGAGTTTGGAATCTGTCAGTAGTAGGAATAATACTAGTAACAATAATATTGATAATAAGAGCTAACATTTCTACAGCCCTCACTACATACCAGGTACTGTGTGCTAAGCGTTTTATAATATTATGTGACTTAAGATTCACAATAAGTTTGGAGGTTAAGTGCTATTATTAATCCCATTTTACTAAGGATGAAAGTGAGACACATAAAAATGATTGCCCAGGATCAAATAGCTAGTAAATATCTGAGGTCATATTTGAACTCAGGTCTTCCTGATTCCAGGTCTGGAACTCTTATCTACTACACCATCTCACTGCTTCTAACAATGCGATCATGTATCCATTAAAGTAACAATATCTGTAATGTCCACCTTATTAAAAATAAAATAATACAAATTTGTCTTCAGTTAATTTGGAAGATTCTTTACCCCAAATCAAAAGAAATGAACATGTAATGTACCACTTAAATATCAGAAATTTTTATTTTCCTCTAACCAAGTCATTTGAGTACTTAGTTAATGTGTTCATTATTTCAAGATTGAACTGTCCAAGTCCTAATACTAAGAGGATACAATCCAAATGAGAAACAATTAGGTAACTCTAGAGCTCTGAAACTGAACTCACTGTATATACTTACAAATAGAATACATTTCTAGTTGTTGCCTTAAACGGATTTTGCTCATTGTGTCATAGAAGTTGGGCTCCATCAAAGTTTCTGACATTGGAGGCACACTGAATATTCTCATGATTTTCCGTTTATTTCTAAAACACACATTTAAAAGTAATTAGAAATGTGAAAGACAATAAAGAATGTCTGTTTATATACTGTTGTTATTCTCCTGTCCCAAATATCAGAATTTTTTTTTTATTTAAACATAATTTCATTATAATCTTCTTGATTTCACCAAATAACTGGGTCATATCATAGCCAAGTGTGCTAGTTAGCCCCTCAGTTATATTTGCAAAAGGTAGACTATAAATATATGAGAATTTCCATAATATAATTTAACCAATGTCTTCCCCAGTCTTCTAACAGTTCCCGTCTCTATAGAACTGTAAGACTTATGAGGGGTTTTTCCCTTAAGTATAGGAGGATGTAGGTGTAAATATTATCTCTCATTTTGTCAATGAGAAAACATGGGCTTGGAGAAAGAAGTAACTTGCCAAGATCACATTAATATATGGCAAAGATTTCACAACTTCTTGGAGTGGGTTTTTATTTATTTATTAATACTTTTTATTTGCAAAACATATGTATGGGTAATTCCTAAACATTAACCCTTACAAAGCTTTCTGTTACAAATTTTTCCCCCCTACTCCCCACCCCTCCCCTAGATAGCAGGATATCCACTACTTGGAGTTGGTATTTAATGTGAGATGTAAAGGATGATTAGTATTTCAACAGTTGAAAGTAAAGAAACATAAGGCATTCTAACTGTATGGAACAAAGGCAACAGTGAGCTAAAGTAGATATGGAAAAGGCAATTTGTGGAGGAGGGAAAGTAGTCCAGTTTAGCAAGATTATAATAGGAGAAAGTCCTCAGTATCAAGATCTCAAATCATGAAAGAAAAGTAGAAAAAAGTAAACTAAGTGATAGAATACATACCCTTGAGATGAATGTCTTTGTAGGATCCACTAAATACTTCCAGGCCAATGCCAACCATGCTTCAATTTACTTTCAGTCATCTTCTTACCAACCATGTTACCTTCTTAAGGGCTTAATCCCATAAATTTCATAACTCCTGCCCTAGGGTTTTCCTGATTAAACAAAATTACCCTTCCTGGCCACCATATTCCTATATAGAATATACGTTTCTTGAGGATAGGAAATGTCTTTGCTTTTACATTTTACTCCTAGTGCTTCGTATATAGTAAGTGCTCAATAAATATTTTTTAATTCATTCAAAATTAAAACCCTTAAGATTATATTCTACTGAGAAAAAATAATCCTATATGGGGGTATATTGACCAGGGAAGTGTTTTAGCCTGGGAAGTCAGAGGGATAGTGAGTGGAATGATAGAACAATTAAGTCACATATTCTTTCCATTTCAATTATCAGTCAAAGGTTGTATGTATTATTTTTCTATATCAAGAAGTGAAAAGTGCTATAACTTACATATTTTTAACAATTTGAGTTTAACAATTGGATACTATAATATCCAATTTTCACACCTCATGTTTTCATAAACTTACCTTCTGGCATACATGAAAAGGCCAAAGCTAACAAGAATCACTATCAGGTACACATTGGTGGCCTCATTCCAGGCTTCATGAACAGTATAATCAATAGAGCCATCATCTCCCATCACCCCATAACCTCCAGCCATGATACTACAATAGAAAAAAAAATATTATATTTTCTTATGATTCTGTTAGAAGCCTGGTTCCTTAATTAAAACCTATAATTTTTTTTATTTTTCAACTTAAGTTGTTTAGAATTATGGCTCTGTTTAAATTCCTACCCATTTGATTTAATCTGCTCTATGCAAAGCACAATTTATATTCTCATACTAGTCACATTAAAATAGTAAATATAAACTCGTTTGAGGAGGAAGAAAACACTAAAACTAGGGGAATGAAGAAAGACTTCATGTAGGAGATGGCACCTAAGCTGAGCTTTGGAGGAATAAGAGGATTCCGAGAGGAGACATAAGTGAGTGCATTCCACACATGGATATTGACAGTCTGTGCTAAAAGATGAAGGCAGGAAAAGATATGTCCAGTTCAAAGAACTAGAAAGTGGCAGAGCCAGATTGAAGTCTTCTGATTCTCAGTCCAGCATACTTTCTACACCATTAACCTGATACTCAGACATATTCTTGCATAGTTCCCCATTGTGATCAATGATATACATTATTTTTTCTTTTTTTTTATTAAAGCTTTTTATTTGCAAAACATGTGCATAGGTAATTTTTCAACATTGACCCTTGCAAAGCTTTCTGTTACAAATTTTTCCCTCCTATCCCCCACCCTCTGCCCTAGATGGCAGGAAGTCTAATACATGTTAATTATGTTAAAATATTTGACAGATGGAATATGTGCATACATATTTATACAGCTATCTTGCTGCACAGGGAGGAAAAAAAAACCCAAAAAAACAAAAACCTGAGAAGGAAAACATAATGTAAGCAAACATCAACAGAGTGTGAAAATTCTATGTTGTACTCGACTCAGATCCCACAGGCCTCCCTGGGTGTAGATGGCTTTCTTCATCACTGAACAATTGGAACTGGTTGAAACATCTCATTATTGAAGAGAACCATGCCCTTCAGAATTGAATTGAAATGATATGAATTATTAATGAGATGACTAACAGCCAGGAGTATGGGTCTGTGAACAGGGCATAGAATAATACTAAGTGACCTACATGGGGATGGATCCTGACCTCAACTAGTTGAACCAGTAGTATACATAAGCAACTATTGTATAGTTACAGCATTCCCCCATAGTCTTCAATGTTAGTTATGGAGCAAAATGTCCAAGGGCATTCATTCTTGTGGCACTCACCTAGCCAGTTAATGTTTCAATGAGATTCCTGACTAGTCATGATTAGAATGTCATTTGGGACTTTCTACAGTGCCAAATGACCTTTGTCACAAACTATTTTTTCGAAGGACTACTTCAATGGCTGCAGTTGTTTCAAAAAGGAGGTGGGGCAGAGAGATGCTAGGGGGATCTCAAACTCCAGGTAAAAATCTGATCAGATCAGAATAAAATGGCATAATAAAATGTAGTCAAAACAATCTGTTAGGAATTTCAGGGTTTGATCCAGTATATAAGTTGACTTGGGAATCAAATGATTCTGCCATTAAATCAAGACCCTGGTACCCTGATTAGAGGTCCCAGAAACATACAACATTTTCAGGCAGATTTAATGTTTTTCAATATACAGAATTTTGTGTTTCTGAGAAGGCACTAGAAAAAACTAGTGTGCAGTAACTCTTGATTGTTATGTACTTAGGAAATGTTTCAATAAACTCAATGAATGGGTCCCATCTTGGACCCCAACCATAGGAACTAATGTCAACTGCAAATCCTTTGATCACCCAATCTCCTTCTTTTACAAAGGTGGTAAAGAGAAGCCCGAAGACTAGAAATTACTTGCCAAAGGGGGTTAAAAAAGGAAAAAATTGTGAAGTGGGAGGGAGGGGATGGGGACGGGAAAAGGGAAGGATTTGTCCCAGGCTGAATTTGAACTCAGTTCTTCTTGACTCCAGGTCAACTTGATCCCCTGGACCATGTAAATCTATCCAGAGTGCCAATTTATTTTAAAAGGTGAAGAACCTGGGCCCAAAGGCACAGTTTTGAACAAGGGTATCCCACCCTCGTCCCCTTTCCCCCTTATAATGGGCTGGTGAGAAGGGGGGGGGAGGAAGGGAATGGAGGGGGGGAGGGAGGAAAAAGGCCTAAGGGAGCAGAGGCACTGGAACAAAGGGACTTTAACGGAGAGCAGGGTAGCGAGTGGGTATACGGGGAAGAAAGAAGGGAAAGGCGAGAGATAGAGAAGAGAAAGGAGCGGGGGTAAAAGGAAAGAGCGAGAATAGAACACCGAGGAGGAAGGGAACAAGGCTAAAGAAGGGGAGAAGGGAGGCAGCTAGATGAGGAGGCGGGGTGATACGGTGTAGGGGCGGGGCTTGAGCCTTCATTCGGGGCGGGGGGAGGAGGGAGGAAAGAGAAGGACGGAAGGTGGGGGTGGGGGAGGCGAGAGAGGGAACCGACTGCAACTCACACTCGAGAGGCGGCCCCGGGGCCAGCACCTCGTCCGGCTCTCAGCCTCCTTCCCCCTAGCTCGGGACGGGGCGCACAGGAACTGCTTAGACCCAGCGGCCCTGGCCGACCCCTGCAGTCGTCATTTCCTGTCGGCCTGTCTGTTTCCGGAAAGGAGGAGAAGCCTGATATAGATTGATATCGCCTATATCTGTCTATAACCTATACGTTAGGTTGTTTATTTTTTCCTTTGTTTTCGTTTTTTCCTTTTCTTCCCAATTTTTGACCGGGACAGAAGCTGCGGCCCCGGTGCCGCCTCCGGGCGCGTGAGTGGACCCGGGTTTCCCTCCCCCTTCGGACGCGTCATTGCCCCGCCCCCTTCGAGACCCCCTCCCCTTTTTTCCCCCTCCCTGATTCGAGCAGAGGGGTCTCGGTTAATGAACTCGCAGAAAGTGCGCATGTCTGCCAGAGACCACCCCACCCCCTTGTCTCCTCCTTGCTAGCCACGGGCTCTTGGGGAGAGGAGAGGGGAGGGGAAGTGGGGACCCCTTTCTCGAGACCGTGCGGAAACCTTTGGCCCGCCTTAGGGGGTGTCCCCATTCACGGGTAGGTGGAGCCATGACCCGCCCTCTATCCGGCTGTTTCGTCCTCCCTTTTTGTCGCACTCCTTTCCCACATTCGAGGGTCCTGCCAGCCCCTTCTCCCCCCTCTTGCGTTCTTTCGCGGGAGAGTGGGGGCGGGGGGGAAATGAGAGGAGATTTCAAGCCCCGCCCCCGCCCAGAAGGAGGGCGCTAGGCAGGGGGTGGGGCTTGCGGGCGCTCCCTTCCCGGGGAGGCGAGGCAGGGGGTGGAGCCTGCGAACCCTCCCCTCTTTCCTCCTTTTCCCCTCCCCTTTCCTCTCCTTGAGAGGCGAGGCGGGGGCGGAGCCTGCTAGCGCCCTCCCCTTCTCTCAGCTCTCTTCCTCGGGATGTGATGGGGAGGGAGGGGAGTGAGCGGCGCCCAGGGTGTGGGCGGAGGATCCAAGGCCAGCCGCGGTCTCGGTCCGACTGCCCCGCTAGACTGGACCACGTGCGCAGTGGGCTCCCCGGCGCTAGGCAGGAAAGGTTGACAAGTGGTGCGGCCCCAGCCCTGCCCTCGAGGGTGAGCTCTGGAGCCCCTGGTGCGAGTGGGAAGGTTAGGGTTGGGAAAAGAGGTGGAAGGTCTGAGGGTGTTCCACGCGTGGGTGGGAGAAAGGAGCGTGGTCCGTCGGACTGTCACTATTAAACTAAAAATGCTCACTTTTTTTCAGGGGGAGAGGGCGGGAAGGGGAACGATGAAAAAAAAAAACAAAAAGTGATTATCTTGTAATGGGGAGGGTGTATTATTGCTTTCCAAACAAATGGCTTTCGTTTTCTTGCCCCCAATTTCCTATTCTGTTTCTTCTCTACGATTTTTTGGGATGGAGAATAGGAAATGTTATATAGGATCAGAATGTGGTCAGCTGGCTGTAATGATTAGCGGTTGAAGTAAATGTTGGAAAAGTTTTATACTTCGATAAAGTGGGGTTTTTTTGTTTGTTTTTAGTGGCTAATGGCTCTCAGGTTAAGGGCAGGTAGTAAGTTTTCATAGGTTTCCCCCAGTAATGTTGAAATATTGAGATTTAAATGGTTGGGGCAGCTTTGCCAATAACCATTGACCCAGAGGGGCTAATAGCTTGCATTGAGCAAATATGGTGGTAAATTGCTGCATTAATAGAATGGTAATTATATTGAGTTTACTCCTGGAAGGAGATAAATTTATAATAGATTAGTAGCTAGAGGAACTGATTTTTGAAATTATATGCAGTATCAAGTTTACATTTTTGGTAGATCAGTAAGTTAAAACAATTAAATACTGTATAATAGCATATGAGATACAGTTCTAATGGTTTCATAATAAATTGGAGTAGATTATAAGTAACTATGATATGTATGGATATAATCACAGCCCCCTTGGGGGAATCTCGACTCTTTCATACATATTCTAAATTCTTCAGAATGCTAATTTTTCCAACATTCATTAGACAAATTAACATATTTCATCTGGGTCCTGTTGTTAGAATCTCATAGTGAATAGTTCCACCACATTTCAACTTATCCTAGCAGTTCTGTGGCCTAATTGCATTAAGTTGGTCACCCCATGAGCAATGTGTGATTGTATAATGGAAAAAGCTAGGCCAGATGGCATAGTCTCTGCCTAAATCTTGCTCTATTTTCTGGGCACAAAATTCATTTCTTAATGAAATGTAATTAGCTGGCATAAAGCATAATTATCTTTACACAAAACCCAGGAAATGTATAACTTCAAAGTAAGCTGATAATATTTATATCCTCTATATCTTTGAGAGGTTAGGCATAGTCTGTGATGTTGATAGAGATAACTTTGTAGATGTTTTAACTTTTAAGGATTTTCCTGTATTAGCTTCATTATTATACATTAAGTCCACATTTATTTTAATTTGGTTTAATATCCCTTTAAAAAAAATCAACTAGGTAACTGAAATGTAATGACTCATTTAGGGATAGCTGATTCAGGCTATTGATTTTTGATATTTATGGCTTCTGAGAGTGGTGTGTGGTTTGGAGTTTGTGTTTTAGGAGGATGGAAGATGAATGGTGAAAGTAAACTCTAGTAGAGAATGGGAGGAAATGGAAAGTCTGAGTCTCTTGATCCTTTTTCATGCATTTACTCCAGGGTTCTATCCTGAGTCTTCTCTTCTCCCTTTACATTTTCTCTGTTAGTGAACTCACCAGGTCCCTTGAAGTCAACTATCATTTCTGAGCAGATTGACTTCCATATCTACATATCTAGGAGCCCTCATCTCTCTGCTGAACTTTAGTCCCACCTACCCAATTACCTTCTGGATATCTCCACTTAGATGACCCACAGACTTCTTTTATCCAAACCCATTCCTCCTATTTATGCTGATGGTCTACCATGCTTGTAGTCAGTCATCTAGTTTTATAACTTCCAAAGTCATCACAGAACTTTTCGTTTTCCCTCATCAAGCCATATCCAAAACAGTTCTCAAGTTTAGATATTTCTACCTCATCAACATATTGTTTCCCCTCATGAAATCTGTGTTGAGCCAAATTGTCCTACTTGCTATTCCTGGTACACAACATTCCATCTTCTTTTTCTGTTCCTTTGAACAGTCTGTTCCCCATTCCTGGAATGCCTGTCCTTTCTTATCCTCACCTCTGAAGCCCTATCTTCCTTCAAAACTTAACTTGACTGACAACTCCTTTAAGAGACTACCTGATTCTCTCAGTTGATAGTGCCAGCTTAACTCTAAATCACTGTATTTTTTTTTAAATTTTAATTTAATTTAATTTAATTTTTAGAATTTATCCTAGATTTTCAATGAATGTGTTCTTCCCCAACTCCCACTAAGCTCCTTAAGTACGGAGACTGTTATACTTTTGCATTTGGAGCCATAGAATCTATCCTAGTACTTAGCACTTAATACCTAATAGTATTTATATGTTGTACTTTGAAGTTTTAAAAGTACTCAAATTTGTTTTCTTATTTGATCCTGTGAAGTAGATGTTGTTATTATAACTATTTTAAAAGATGAGTAAACTGAGCCTGAAAAGTTGTGACTTTCTTGGGAGTTACACAAGTAGTGGTTGAGGTGGAATTTGAACTTCCCTCTTCCTGACTTCAATTTATCCATTAAGCCATATACATTCCTATTGATTGATAAAAGATCTTGTGTATTTGATGAAAAGTGATCTTTCTTACCTACATTTCACTTGTAAATAGATATAGAAGGGGGAAAGATTCAAAGGATATTTTGCTGTAGTAGTTTTTATAGCTATGTGATATTTGCAAGAAGCTACCCGTACCTAAAGTTTGTTCCCTGAAAAATGGGGAGAAAATGGGATAGCATGGCATTTAATGGAGGAGACAAGAAACAATTGTTAAAATTGAAAAAAAAAAGAAAGAAAGAAAGAAAGAAATGCACATTATTTAAAAGTTAATCCTAACCTGTGAGACTGTTCTTGACATCACCCACATTTATTTCAAAGCCTTTTCTTAACTCTGATATTTTCTTGAAACTGTTGACTGTTGGTTGTAGATGAGAAGATGTAGTAATTCCTATATATGGGGCAAAATCTAAGAATATATTATTCTACATCCCTCCATTTTATAGATGAAAACCCAGTAATTTTAAAAGCATAGGTTTCTTAGTCTATTAAGCCTCACATATTTTACTTGCTCACAAATAGGTAGATATTCCTGTAAAGAAATTTTTAAGCCAGGAAATGCTTAACTTGTTATATATTACTTAAAACTTCATTCTTGCTGATTTTTTTGTCTCAGTCTGTAACTTCTCTAACCTATTTCTGTACATGTTCACTGAGATCAAGACACTTTGACTCTTATATTCAGTCCCATTCTCTCGGGAGGTACAAACTTGACTTAGGAACCATTTTATTCCTTCCTAATTACAAGCCTTTGTTCTTGCTCTTTACCACACCTGGAATGGTTGCTCTTACCCTACTCTCTACCTGTGTGAATTCTTTCTTAATTCTTCGGGGTCAAGTTAAGATTTCACCTCTTCTACAGTCTTCACTTCATGTCATTCTCCCTTCTCTAATAGCTTTCACTGTCAGTTCTACTGTTTGGTCATCTAGGTAACAATACAGATTAGTATATAGTTAACTTTTTTGCATATTTTTAGAAACTTTTCATCTCAAAGGAAAATTATAAACTCCTAGAGGGCAGCAGCAGTACTTTTGCAGGATTGCTTTTGTTTTTCCCCTTCATTTCCTGGGATAGTATTAAACTGTATTACAAGCCTGTGAATATTTACTGAGTGAATATCAGGTTTTCAGAGAGGCACTAATGAGTACTAAGAATTAGAAGATGTGGTTGTAGTCTGAAGAGAATCTTGTGCATGAAATTACAGAACCAGGTTAAAATATGGTCACAGTGGGACCAGAATGTGACTCTTGGCAAAAGGGGGAGATCAAAAGAATTAGAACCAGTCTATTGAATAGAATAATACAATGGCCTTGCCTTGATGCTGTACCAAGTACAAATCTGGATATTCCAAGTGGAATAGATTTAATGAAGAGATAGTAGGGGAAGAATATACTTCAGGATGCCTAAAGTCAAGATGGGGAATGTTTTTTTATAATGCTCAGAGATAAAACAGCCCAAATGGAACCGGATAGGGATTACAACTCCCAGCAGACAGCATGGGGCAGAGATTTTTATTTTTGCTTTAAACCATATGATTTTCCCTCATGGGAGTACAACTCCCATTTCTTCAGGTTGTGTGGGAAAGTAGGCTTCTATATATAGAAGTGCATTTTATAGACATTTTTCTAAGAATTTATTTAGTCAGTCCATAGACAGTTGATTGTCTATGTAATCCAGACCCTTCAGATGTGTGTTAAGAGAGTTTCTCTGATATCCAAACCCAAGTTAATATAAATATTGCATCAATAATCCCTTGCTTGAGTAAAATAATTTTGAATGATAGCTGGTATCATAATGCCTTTCCTTCCTTTCATAAAGCCTTTAGTGGTAGTAATTTTCCAGAGTACTTTCATCCCCTTAGGGTTTCCTGTGTTGTGTTACCTGCTTTCTTTGCCTTTGCATGGAATAAAGTCCATTTTTCTGCTTGGGCTGAGCAAGACAGAATAGTTGATATTTGTGGCAAAGTGGCTTCTACAGGATGTTTCACTGGGGGGGGGGGAGGGAAGGGGTGTGAAGTAATATGTAAAAATATGCCTTGGTTTTTGTGCCAAAACAGTAATAAAGTAGTTTTGAATTATTTGGAAGAGATAAGGGCTTTCAAACAAAATACAGCAAAATCTGTGAAGGGCACCTGGTGCTCTTTGGAAACCCAGAATTACAAGTCCTTTTTGTTGGGAAGTGACTAGATGCTATTTTGGGCATCAAGCCATCCATAGAGCTATTGAATTTGAATGACACCACAGATATGGCAGTTTAATACACCACCACAACAGCTGTCCAGAAATTGGAGAAGGAAGTGTTTATCCTGGAATGAAGCATCGCCAGCAAACCTGGGTCCCTGGTTAGCAATCAGGGAAGGACACGTTAACTACAGGTATAGTATATGGTATCATAGATCAGCTATATTTAGTTAAAAGCTATTGTTTGTTTTCTGGGCTAGGGTATTATAGTAGAATTGATAGATGCCATCTTAATAATTAGTTGCACAAATTTTGTTATACTCTGTCACAGAAACAATTAGGGTCATGGACTTAAAGTAGAAAGGGACTTCCAAGGCCATTCAGTGCAATCCTCTCATTTTATAGATGAGGAAACTTGGGGCCTAGAGAGATGAGATGCCTTGCCCAAGGTCATGTAGGTAGCAAGAGACAATTATGGATGCTGCCAAAACCGCTGTTCCATCTATATACATGTCTTGTGAACTTGGGAAAATGGAAGTTCTTTCAAATAACTGTATTGTTGTCTAATTAGTATGTTAGACTTAGTCATAATTCTAGACAATTCCCTTGGATGTAGGCTATTGAGGAAGGAGAAAATGATAAATTGACCTATAGTAAATGGATCTACAAAAGATGTTCCTTTCTCACTTCACAGATCACAGAGTTTTAGAGTTCAAAGGGACATATTTGATTATTTAGTAGTCTTCTTATAAATCAGTAAGCAGGCATAAAGAGATTTATTATTTTGCTTAAGGGTCACATAGCCTGTGGTAATAGAACATAGACATAGGATATATATATATAGGACATATATAAGTCATCAAATCTTAGAGATCATTTTATTCAGCTTCTTCCTTTTACTGAAAACAGGTTCAGTTTAATATACCAGTGCATAGCTTGTTTTATTTATTGTTAGATTACTTCAGTATGTTCACAAATTGTCCACATAAATGCAGAAAACTGGTGTTTCCTGAGGGCTATCTGCCATATCAGAAAAAAAAAAGCATTAAAGTTATTAAAGGAAAATAGAACTAATATTTTTAAGTATTTTAGGTGAATTCTTCTTTCATTATTAAACTCTGTATATAAAGAAACTCATCATGCTCTTTCCTGATTTTCTTCTTAGTTTAAAACATAATATAATTTAATGAATTAGAAAACTAACAATTTTAATTCCTATTATTTCAATCTTAGCTATAATAATAGAGCTATTTTAAGAATTTGTACTGCCTACTATTTAGATATTTCCTAATGATTGGTTAATTTTTAAGAGAATTTTTTTTCTTTTTTTTTCAGGCATTCTGGAGGGCAGCAATTGGAATTCATATTGGAATATGAAGGATTGTATGTATACTAGATTCAGTATGTTCTCAGTAGTCTTGGATTACCAGGATTCTTCTTCTTCAAGAAGTCCCTTCCTTCAAAACCCAATAAAACACCTAAGGATCTACCACTATTGTTCAGAAGTAGATTGAAATGTGTTAAATATCCTTGAACAAGATCACAGAATGTGTGGTGAAAATGTTAAGATGTTCATGGAAGAAAGGAAAAAAGAATAACAGTGGGAAAAGGGGAATCATCTTGAGGAGTCTTCAGTGCCAATAGAATTACTGATATGCAATGAAAAACATTTCAGAAAATTCAGATGCCAGTATAATATGGGTGACACAGCAGCTTACAAAAATGTTATGCTTTCTGTCTACTTTGATGTCTAGTTCCAAATTTTCTTCTTACTACATCATCACATAGATTCTGTTTGTAATTAACACGATTTTCACTGTGAATAGAGATACCAAAATAGTAATGTAGAGTAAGAAATGCCACCTATTCATTGGAGTGGTGGCAACTGAAACTTGATGTCTGATTGAACAGTATAGTTAAATAGGTACTACATAGTGATTTGAATCTTCTTACCTATATTAGTTTTAAATTGCAGCTTCTTAGTCCAGTCTTTTTAGTCAAGAGACCCACTTCTTTCTTGAATAAATCAAAGAGAATGCAGTCTGTGATTGAGTTGAAGATTTGACTTACATAATCTAACTTTAAAAAGAATATCATTTTAATTTTCTTTTATTATGATCATTGTATCTTGGAATAGCTTCCAAATCATGTAACAGAGGTAACATCTGTATAGTGTCGAATAGACTTTATTAGAAAAGAACTAGAGCACTCCCATTTTTTTTTTCTTTTTTCTTTGGATTAGGAAAAATAAAAATTACAAGGGAAGACCTTTTTTTAAAAATGCCAAAACAGGATTGGTATGGTATACAAGAAACCTGTTGCCATTTTGAGGATAGTGAAAATATTAAGTTAAATTGTTATCCCTTTATTTTAATTTTTATATTTCAATGAAAAACTAGTATCATTTGAATTCATTTAACTGTTTTGAAAGAATAAAGATGATGTAAAACTTAAACAATTTTAAACTATTTCATTTGAATTCAATAAGCATTTACTAAGTGCCTATGACGTGCTAGGTACCATGTTAGAAATGTGAAAAGAAACAAAGGAATGAGCAGAATCTATTCTTAGAGATTTGGTAGAAGAGAAATATTTAAAAGTAAAATAACAATTCTGTCATGTTTCTGTTTTTTTGATATGTGTTCAATATTTTAACAAGCTAGAGACTATTTTAAAAAATATACTGTTTCCTTTATTTTTACAGATTTAGTATGTTATTTCTAATCTAATAATTTTTTGTACTTATGCATCATCATCATGAAAATTCCATTAACAACTAACAGTAGAAGGCTCCTATTTGGGAAAGTTATATGAAGCTTATATGTATTAATACATTTTTGATACTTTGCCTAGATGTAATGGAAAGACATGTAACAGAAAGACAATGATATGAACTTATACTGCTGTAAGTTGGTTAATGATTTCTGGTATCTAGTTTTCTTAGATTCATGTATTATTAAGAATGATGATCTACTACCTGTTAATTTTCTCCTATGTTTCTGCAAAGTTTTTGGTTTAAAGACAATTCAGGGAGCAAATCTTTAGAAAACCCCATATATTGTAAATTATGGTAAATTTGTGAGTCTTAAAATTTTCCGACAAATTTATGTTGTTCATCTGTTATTTATCATCCTGATCATCACTGGGCTAAAAATGGGTCTGAAATAATAATACTCACTTCCTATGAGTAGTACTCAGAAGCAGTATTCAAACAATTCTTGATCCATACAAAGTTAAAGCCTAAATTTTTATTTTTCCCATTCCACTTCTAGGTGTACGGAATGTGAGATGAACAAACTGCTTTTTCCTAAACAAACGTTTATATGCATGAGTGTTGTCCTTGACTAAACTCCCAATATAAGACTAGTCACTCATTTCTTTACAAGTGTACTTAAAGATAGTTGTTCCTTCCTTTGAGCTTTCTTTTTTACAGATGAAGAAAAATTGAGATCTAGAGAAGTTAATTGAATTTCCTAAATTCACACAAACCACACCACAGATCAGCTCCCCCATGTTTTAATTGCAAATCCAGTAATGTTTCTATTGTACCACACTATTGTTCAAAATGTGTTTGAAATTCTACTTTTCTGTTAAACCAACAGTATGATTACTTGATTTGATCATATTTAGGACTAAAAGGTTTTTGGTTATCAAAAATCAAATCTATTCTTTGGATGAATATTTTCCAGCCTTGAGGATATTCAAGAGTATACTAAAATTAGGAAGTTATTCTAACCCAAAATGTCTACACAGTGGCCTCTTCGAGTCTCATTTGCAGCATATGCAAGGCCAGAGTGAATGAACTATTCACCTATGTAAATTGACTCAGTGCCTTCCTTGTGTGTCACTTAGGGCTCATCATTTAGTTACGTCCTCTGAGGATTGTGTATAACACAGTTGTAGTATTTAGGGGTAATTTAAAATCTATCAGTGGAGTAAATAGCTTCCCATAGTGACCTCTTTAAAGGAGATAATCATTTATGTAGTTTCTATGAGATGTGTTTTGTTTTTTTGTTTTTTCTTAATCAGACATTTCTTTATAGTCATGCCTCATACACTGGATTGACTTAATATAGTCCCATGGATTATATCTCAAGAAAAGCAAAAATTAAAATGTTCGTTCCTTTAAAAGGGATAAAATTGACATTTCTCCTCTGGACAAATTTCCTAGTTAGTAAAAGTTAGGGGAATAGACTGGATGACCTCAAAAGAATCTTTCTGGCTCTAAAATTCTGTAATCTATTTCCTTCTTATTAGTGCTGAATATTCCCCACCCCACCCCTATGTTGCAAACGTTGGCAAGTGTATCAGTTTTTTGTTCTGATTATCAGTGACATTTCTTTCTAAATTGTTACTCAATATTTCTTTAGAATGTTGTTTCTTTCAGATCCCTTGATAAACTAGATTAAAGAAGGAAATTGATCCTGCTGGCACTAGGTATTTCCCCCTTTTATTGTTAAGTTTAGGAATCCTGGCTCAACTCAACAAACTATCAGTCTTACCTGTTTTATGCAGGTTGTAAAATGATAGGTAGCTTTAAGACTTTAAAGTAGCAAATAGGAAGTTAGAACTGCCAAAATAATTAACATTCATATCTTTTAATGCCATTTTTAAAAATTAGATTTTTTAATTTACATAGAGAAATTGGGCTTGTTTAAATAATTGATGGCTAAATGTTAAGAGGTAGGTTGCAGGCTTACTATTGACAGTATCCAAAATAAAATGTGTCATCATCGAATATTTAAAACAAGATAATTCTGTATTCTTCCTTAAAAGATTTTTTTTGGGGGGGGAGGGGAGATATGTTCAAAAGGCAACTATGAACAGTGGAAAAGAATGTTAAATGTTGGAACCAGGAGCCATCTGGGTTTGAACCCTGCCTTTGACACATATTAATTCTGTAACTGAGGGGAAATCGCTTTACCTTCCTGAAAGTTGTTTGTAAAATAGGGGTAATAATACTGAGACAAATTATTATTTCTCTCTTATATTAATCACCAGTTGTTGAATTAGGACTAAAGCGGTTTTTTCCTCCCCTTTCCTTTTGTTATTTGGAAATCAGCCCCTGTAGACTGATTTGGAGTACAGGATTCATAATGATTTGAAATCTTGGGCAAAATTGACCCAACTAGAAAACTCATATCTGCTCAGAAGGTAAAGAAATTTTAATTTAGGTGAATTGATGCATTCCAGCCCATTATGTTTTGCTCAGACAAATCTGGGCAAACCCCTTTTGTCTAGATTACTAGGGTATAGATGTATATATGTATATAGAGTATAGACTTATAGATGGGTGTTAACTCAATCTCTGACGAAGATTTATCTATAGAGTCAAATCCCCCAGCTGCACATTAGAATAAACCCACCTTTCATTATTATATTCATTCTTCCCATTAATTGTTAACCATTTAGAATTGATTGTCACTCTCAGGAGCACCCACTCTTCCAAGGGGGTGTAAGCAGTGAGGGGTTTCCGTGAAGGGTCTTTGGCATTAGAGAATGCCCTTGATCCTGTTTTTAATTATTGATAGCATGGTTAATAAAATGACTAATTACCCAGAAACTATGTGTCTTGAACTTTATATCACAATACTTATAGGGCTCACCTCATAGTTACCATGAGATCAGATGAATTAATGTGTAAAGTACTTTTCAAATCTTAAAACCTTATGTAAATGTCAGCTGTTATTTTTATTATTTCAATTTTTAGTTTAGGGTGGTTGATTATCAGGAAAATTGCTTTCATTTTTAGTTCCTTTGGAAAAATTATCAGAGGTTTGAAAAATGTTAATAGTGGCAAGGTTTAATCTCCCAATTGAGTTGATTAACCAGTATACCAGGGGAAAGCTGCAGACATTGAATAGTGTTTATTTCATTAGCTTAATTTCCCATAGCTCCACTCCCATCCCTCCCACAACCGGCAGAGCTTTTGAGTATCTACTATATGTCTTCATTTTAACTTTTGCATTTCTTAATTTTGAGTCAAACACAAATTAAGTTGCCATTAGTTTTATAAATACATATACTTATGAGATAAGGATTTCTCTAATGCCTATGTATTGAGACTGTATGTCAATATTCTTTCTGTATATTGGTGAATTGCAAATGTTTTTCAAACATCCTTTTTCTTGGGACAGTGTAAACATTTATAAATAGCAGCTATTGGACTTAGCTTTGAAAAGTGTAGACTATTGTACCCCACTTTGAAATTTATTGAAGTTGAATAGTCCTTTATACTAAACTGTTTAAATAGATTTAAATAACTTGTAGTATGTTTGATGTGTGGAGGAAATGAATCAATCAGTTACTAAGGATTTTAAATATCCTTTCAGATAAGATTGTTTTTAAAAACACATGAAAAACTTTTAGGTAACTGAGTTGTACTAAAATTTCCTGACAAAGTTTTCTAAAATCAAGTAAAATTCTGACTTGATTGCCAAGGTTCTAGCTCTCTGGGAAGTTCCATCACTGTAATTTTTCAGCATTCTCCAATGTCCCTATCCAAGAAAAAAATAATGTGCCTCTGCTTGCCCCACACTATTTCCTCTTTGACCCTTTTAGTCTGCCTTCCCATTCCAGTGTCTTGCAACCTAATTTTCATCCCCCTTCATTTCTTAGCCTTAGGCTTATGGACTTTTATAGACTTGTCCTATGACCCTTCTCTAACGAATTCTGGCTCTGTCCATGCTTACTTTGTCACCTGTCCTTTTCCCTCAGAGCTCTGTCCTCAGCCCCCCTCATCAGGATCTGCACCTTCACTTTGGCTTCTCTTTCCTTCTGTGTCCCATTATTCTCTCTCCGCTGTTTGTGCCCAGCCTTGATCTCTTTGATTTCCAGCTACCTGTGGTTTGAAATTAGTTACCAGCTCCTCAAACTCAACATGCCCCAAATTGAACTCATCTTTCTGCCAACCTGCACCTCTTCCTATTCTCCCCGACACTCAGATTGTTGACTTGTGCTTCTTCCTAAGTTCCACTCTCTGCTCTTGAATCTATTGCCAAGTCCTATGGGTTCTTCTACTATAACATTTCTTACATCTTTCTCATAGCTTACACACAGCTACTATTCTCATTAAACCCTTATCACATTTTCATTTCCTACATTAACTAAAAGTTTTCTGAATGGGCTCCAGGACTCTTGGTTGCAAAAAAAAAAAAAAAAAAAAGGTTTAATTGCCCTTACCCTCATCTCAGCTTAAGTAGTACTGGCTGTTGGTAGGTTAAAATACTAACATCATGATATTTGAGGCATTATTCCACAATCTTTATAAGCAGTCTTTCCAGTCTTTTTTTCTGACAATTCCTTTATGATGTCTTCCCTGTTGTTGCTTTTCCTACATCTGAAAATATTCTTTCCTTCATGTTATAACACTTCACATTCTATCCTGTATCTTATTTCTTTGAATACTTGAGTGTTTTGTTTTCCCAGTTGAACTGTTTCTTGAAACTAAGAACTGTATGTTCTTAGTACCTACACCAAAATACATAACACTTGTTCATAGTAAGCGTTTAATAGATATTTGTTGTATTGAAATTAACTAAATTAATGAAAGAGAAAGTTCCATTATGGTTTTATGTTCTACCAGAGTAATCTCATAACCATGATTATTCTTTTTTCCTCCTGCTCTGATCAGGACAGGTGGAAAGAATGGGGGATGGTGTGCTAAAGAATTGTTTTTAAGAAATTCATCTTGAGAAACTATACATTGATTATCTTTGCTATTTTAATAGGATTAGTCACCCAAAGAGAAGAAACAGTAACATTTAAATTATCACTTTGAAAAATAGGTACATTGTTTTTATAGAATCTTAGTTTTTTGGATCTGGGAAAAACTTTAGGGATTATTTAGATCAGTCCTTCTGTTTTACAGCTGAGGAAACTGACATCTAGAGTCATACAACTTGTCAAGTGGCCAAGTCAACCCTAGCAGCAGATCTCATTGATCTTTTATTAAAGTATATTACTGCTATTGTAATGTCAAATCATTCTTTGAAGGCATTCTTAAAAACAGGACCTTTCTCTTAGGTGACTTGGTGAAATGGAGAATTTGTTTTTATGAAGTCCTTTTTAGGATTTCATTGATGGGGGTTTAGTTGTCCTAAAATATCAATTTAATTATCATTAGTTATGTGGTTTGTCTTAAAATTTTAGATTATAGATTCTAAGTAGTTAAGTAAATAGTGAAATATAGTGAGGCTCTAGTTCAGGAATTCATAACTTGGAGTCTCTTTAGGGGAGAGGAACTTTAAAAGTATTGCTATAATTATTTCAGTATAATTGGTTTCCTTTATAATCCTATGTAGTTTTTTTTATGCCTTTAAAAACATTATTCTGACAAGTGATCCACAGACTGATTCACCACAGTACTAAACAAGACCGTGACATGTAGAAAAGGTTAAGTACTCCCTTCTTTAGTCTGCAATTGGTTATGTCCCCAATCCAAAGAAAATAATCATTTTGTGGGTAAGGCCTTTGTCAAAATTCTTGTCTTGGTGGTCTTGCCTAGAAATAATTGCAGTATTTGTCATGAGATGCTTAAAGAGACAGAAATAAAGGTTTAACAATGTATGTGTTAGAATTGTGGTTTTTGTTTTTATGTTCATTTTTTATGTTATCCATTAATGGGAAAAAGTTTGGAGGGCATTGCTTTTCAGATTTCTATCAGGTTGAAACCATGGACATGATGGTATGAACATTCTGCCCCAGATCCCTTTATGATTTAAAAAAAAAAAATTGTTTGGGAAATGAGATCTCTCTACCTCACCGGGTGGATTAAGATGGACAGTTTATATCAGCATCATCATTGATGTTCAAGAAGATGACTTAAAAATATACATCTGGTATCAGAGACTATCTAGAAAGATGAACATACAAAAATGAATTCTCCTCAAGGAACACGTTAAGTGAATTTAATTACTCAACTAGCTGTACCCATTGGGTAACTTAACAAGTCTTTCAGCACTTGAGTGTTAATCTATTTCTGGAATTAATTTTTCAACTGTTCAGGGAGTAGCGTTACATTCTTTGAATATAATTTTTAACATAGGACAAATAATATCTCTATTGAAGATTTTTTCTAGTAAAATAATTTTATCTGTTTATTTACCTGAAAATGATCAGACGAAGCCTTTAGATGTATTGTTTTGCTGTGAATTTGGCGGTGGGGTGAAGTAGAGGGACATAAATTTTTTCTTTTTGCCTTTTCAAAATTTGATGGTCCACCTCATTCATTTAAAACTAGCCTATAGCAAATGGAGGTATGCCTTGATAAACAAGGTGGTTCTTTATGAATAAACAATTCCTTATAATCTTCTGAGCCTCCATTAGTGGGCAAATGCTCATTTGTCCAAACTAAACACTAAAGTTTTGATGGAATGTTTTGCGTTTGGTGATAGCAGTGCTCCTACTTTCCTGCCAAATACAAAAAGGTTACCAGAAATACTTTCCCCAGAAAACAAATTATGAAGAGAGACTGTCACTATAATGTGTAAGATCCATTATGTGGATATTAAATAGAAATTACAGAGACCTATATAAACTCTGACTTAGGAAATGAACACATCATCTACACTGGCTTCTACTTTTCCAACTCTATTTATGGGTTCTACATTCTAGACAAACTGAACTACTATCTGTTAAAAGAACATTCAAGGCAATTCAATAATTTCTTAAGTATCTCATACAGAGAAGGCATAGTACTTGGAGCTGGGAATATAAAGACAAAAATGGAACAGGCTCTGCCCTCAAAGAGCTTACTTTCTAGTCACTTCATCAGCTACACCTGCTTCCATACATTAATCCCCTATTCTTGGAACAGATTGCCTTCTCATAAACACCTCAAAATTCTAGGGTTTTTTTTTTTTTTTTTTTTTTAGCTCAGGTGTCACTTGCCCCATGAAGCTTGCCCTAGTTGTTACTGTTCTTATCCTCTTCCAGTTACCTGGTATATTCAGGTACGAGTTGTATGCTACCCACACCCAGACCCACCCTTCACATATTTATTAAGTATCAACTAAAATATTAGGAATAGAACAGTTCTCTTAATATTTTATTCATGCGCCTTATGCTTAGCTTTTTTTATATAGTAATAGATAGATAGATAGATACACACATATATATATAACTGCCTTTATCTTTTCTCCAAGTCAAATTTGACTCCAATCTATAAACCTTGTGTATGATAATTCATGTTCTGCCTCCATATGCTATATTTTGGAATGTCCTCCCCCTAAACTTTGCCTGGCTAGAGGCCTAACTACACATGGCCTTTCTTAGTTCCCCCAATATTTTTTGTTCCTTTCCTCTTGAAATTATTAAGGATTTTTTTTTTGTCCATATGTTACATTTTTCCCTTCTCCCTTTTATTTCTCCCTCAGCAAAATGAAAGCTACTTGAGGGCATGGATTATTCTTGGGAGATGAGGTCTTTGTTTGCCCCAGTACTAGCACAATACCTACATGGTCTTGCATATTGTAAGCCTTTCATAGATGCTTATTTAATTGAATTACTTTTAATATTAACATTTGGGACATTTCCTCTATCCCAATTTTATTTAGCAGAAGAAATGGTAAAAGCTAAATCTCTTGATACTTAATTTCACATTATTTCACATGTTATTTCTATGAGAATGGAATTTAGAACTTAGGTTTGGAGTATTGTTTTAACTTCTGGGACTATAACTATTCATTAAATTATTTTGAAAATTTTATCTAAAACTTAAATACAAAATAAAAATTGCCATGGGTACAGCAGAACATAAGAGAAGATACAAAATATGAAACAATTTCCATTTTAAGAAAGTCTATATAATAAATACTATACACATTGTGTTCAGAACTGTCCATCTTTTCTTTGCTTCCTTGTAGGTTTTCTTTTGTTCCCTGTTGTATACTTTTTACTTTATTCCTTTTTTCTTTCCCTTCTTTCCCCTTCCCCCAAGAAGGCTACAGTGAAACATGGAGATACATATACATACATATGCATGTACATATATGTATACATAGATATCTATGATCATACATATACATTCATATATATACCTATTAAGACTATACTTTGTTTTCTCTCTGAAGGTAGATGTCTTCCTTCATATGTCCAAGTTTTTCCATATTTTTCTGAGTCCATCAATTTATCATTTCCTTCACCTCAACATTATTCCAATCTTATACTGTCTAGTTAATTTAAAGAATCTAAAACATTGATTATGTGACAGTATAGTTTTTTACTGAATAATTATGTTTATTATAATATATATTATGTATTATTGAATATTAGATATATATTATTGAATGATTATGAATAATAATTATGTTTGTGTGTGTGTAGCTTTTGTTCCCTATCCCTCATTACTTTCCTGCTTTACTTCTACCCACTCTCTTGTCCTCCTATTACTTAACTGACCTCCAAGGATCCCTCTCTTTTCCTTTCCCCCGTTTCCCATTCCTGTTAATCTACACATTTTATCCCATCCCCCTTTTCCCATTCCTGTTAATCTATACATTTTATTCCATTTCAGTTGACTGATCACCCTTCTTTACCCACCCACTCATCCTATTTTCTCTCCCTCATATTTCTTTATAAATTCAAAAGACTTTTATTCCTTTCTAAATATATATGTTCTCTTTGATCTGATGTGAGTAGAGTGCCTTTTAAAAATTTCTACCTTATCCTCTCCCCCTTTCTATCTTCATATCCTTTTGTTTCTTTCTGAATTAAGAAAACTTTTATACCCTTATAGATAGATAGATAGATAGATAGATAGATAGATAGATAGATAGCAGGGTTCCAGAACTACGAGCTCTCTTTCCCCATCTAATTCCTTTGTGTTTCCTATGCGATTTTGCTTTTTAGAATCATATTTAGCTCCACCCCAATCTTTCTTTTAAATTACTAGATTACTAATAATAGTCTTAGACATGCAGATAAAACAAACTCTTTGACCTTATTGAGTCCCTTGTAATTAGTCTTTGATGTTTATCTTATATTTCTCTTGGATCTTAAATTGTCAGATTTACTATTAAGTTCAGATCTTTTTGCAACAAATTCCTGGAAGTCTGACAGTTTATTGAATTTTTTTTTTTAAAATTCAGAATTATGCTTAACTTTGCTGGTTTTATTTTTGGTGGCAACTCCAGATCTTTTGCTCTTCAATATATAGTGTTCCCAGACTTGGAGTTTTTTAATGTAGCTGCTGCTAGGTCCTATGTGATTCTAATTGTGGTTCCACAGTATTTGCATTTTTTTTCTTGATGGTAATATTTTCTTCTTGACCTGGGGGTTTCAGAATTTGCTTATGATATTACTGTGTGTTTTACTTATATATTTCCTTTTAGGTGGATTTTTTTTCTATTTCTACTTTCCCCTCTTCTAACAATTTAGGATAATTTTCCTTATTTTTTGTATTATTGTATCAAGATTCTTTTTTTTTTTTATTGTAGCTTTCATGTAGTCTTTCTTGATCTTTTCTCCAGATTAGTTGATTTGCTTTTGAGATGTCTCACAGTCTGAACTTTTTTTTCAGAATGTTTTCATTCTTTACATTTTGCTATATTATTTCTAAGTCTCATAACATTGCTGGCCTTTTCTTGCCCAATTCTAGTTTTCAAGGAATCATTTTCTTTCTTAAGAGTCTGTATCTCCTTTTCTAATTGGTTGACTTTCTTTACATAAATTTATTTTTCTTGGATTAAAAGAATTTTTTTTTCCCTCAGTCTCTCGTCAGATTTTTTTAAAAGACTTTTTTGAGTTATATGAATTCTTTTTGGGCAAGTAACCATTTAATGCTACTCTTTGGAAGAGGAGGGTTTTGTTTTTTTTTTTTGTTACACACTTCAGTGTCCTCTGAAGAGCACTTCAGTCTTCTCTATTCCCATAGTAACTCTCCATTCCCAAAATTTTGGAGTTCCCAATTCTCTTCATCCCACCCCTCTTCCACTCTTTGAGAAAACAAGCAATATAATATTGATTATACGTGTGAAGTTATGCAAAACATAAAAGATTTCTTAAAAATTTGTTCCTGCCTTAGGAAGGGAGATAGATGGGGAAAAAAGATAAAAGTCCAACATAGTAAGTACATAAAGAAGATACAAATAGGTTTCAATAAGTGAGGTTCAGCTCCAATAAACTTCTGACTGGAAGGATTAAGAAAAGCTTCCTGGAGAAGATGACATTTTTTTCTGAGTTTCAAATGATGTGCAAGATTTTGCTAAGCAAAGAACAGGGGGAAAGAAGGATATTCTAAGTGTAAGAATTGACATGGGTAGGTCTATGGAAGGAGAAAATTTATGGAATTGGGAAAAGGAGCTTTTGATAGTATAGTTTGCAACAGGAAGTGATGGAAATGGTCTTGGATTAAATAACCAACATTAGTTTCTCCTCTCTGGAATTTTAGGTAGATCAGAATCTTTTTTGATAGGTCCTGCTACCATGTTATTTGTTTTGAGGAAATCCTTTTACTCCATCTGTGTCTATTTTTAAAATGACTTCTCTACTTTGTAGGTCCAGTTTAATGAAATGGTCTTAATAGTTTTTTTCCTACTTTTTATATGAAGGTTTGAAAGTGAAAAATAAGTGCTTCAGAAAAATAGTACTTTTCTGCTATCTTGAGCCTAGCAAAACAGGTTGACTAACAGGTTTTTTTTTTTTCACTTTGTTTTGAATTGTCTTTATTATTAGCTTATTTAATTCTTACATTTCCATTGATTGTTCTGCTAATGATCTCCATTTTCAAATTTTGGCTCAACTTTATTCTTCTGATTTGTTGATACTTTTGAAGATCATAGACTTTGGGTTGGGAGGGACCTTAGAAATCATTTAGTCCAAACCTCCCATTTTTACAGGCAAGAAAACTAATGTCGAGAGAGGTTAAGTAACTTTCTTCCCAAGATAACACAAGTAATAAAAGACAGAACTAGAATTCAAATCCAAGTTGTCTGGCTTCAAACACAGCACTTTCTGTTCCACCATGTTGCTTTCCATAAATTCTTCCCCTACAAATTGTCATTAGTTCCACAAAATTTGGGCAAATCTCCCATTCCTCAACAGGTTCATTCAAACATGTCATATATCATTCAGCGATTTAAATTATTTAGAAGATAACAAATACAATGAATGCTGTGATGGCTGCGATCTCACTGAAGTGGGTACTCCCTCCATTGGTGGAGACTAAACCCCAGTCATACTCATTCTACGAAAGCTCTCAGGTCTCTCTAGTTTTAAAATAATGGTTCTGTTCTCTTTTAAAAAATCCCCATGACGGGGCAGCTAGGTGGCGCAGTGGATAGAGCACCAGCCCTGAAGTCAGGAGGACCTGAGTTCAAATCTGGTCTCAGACACTTAACATTCCCTAGCTGTGTGACCCTGGGCAAGTCACTTAACCCCAATTGCCTCAGCAAAAAGAAAAAAAAAAATCCCCATGAAGAGTTCACCCAGATCCTGGGGAGCTTCTAGAACTCTTGCAACTTCATGAGTACTAGTATAATATGCAAGCTGTCCATTGGTTTTCCTTGCTTTTGCTACATGACTGGTTGACCTCATTTTCATGTCAGACATCACTTTAATTATATCTTTTAGACCTTTTCCTGTGTTGTGGCTTAGTCACCTATCATTTCATGTGCCTCTGATCTTTTGGCAACCCACAGTTTCAGTTCTTCTGAGAGGTTGGTATCCTCTACAGCCATAGAGCACAAATGGAAGAGCAGAATTGTTTAAAGAGATGGGTCTTTGTTTTAGGGGAAAACTTGGGAGATCTTTAAAAACACTGAAACTTCCCAAGAGCTGCCTGAGCGGATCAATTTCTGGGTGCTATTTATCATCTATCTATATAGTATCTCTTCAACAGATATATGTGTTCATATTATGTGTGTATATATCACATTTTTCTATAAAATTTATGTATATGGGGGAAGGGTGTGTGTGAACATCCTACATAGAAACTATGGAACTATTCTAGGGCTTGGTCCAATATAAGCGGGAGCATGTGGAGGGCTTTACCATCTATAGCAAGGTTTCTTATTCTTTTTGTGTGTTATGGACTTCTTGGGCAGCCTGGTAAAGCCTACAGACCCCTTCTCCAAATAATGTTTTTAAGCTCGTAGTGTGAAATACGTGGAAAGGAACCAATTATACTGAAATACAGTTATAGAAATTTTTTTTTCAAAGACAGATTGATGGATCACAGGTTAAGATCTTCTGATCTATAAGCATTTTTTTTCCACTTGGACTTTATGCTAGACTTCTTTAATTATAAGTAGGAAAATAATTTGGCATTTTAGACCTCGCATGATATTAATAACCAGAGGATCTATTGAACAAAGTTATTTTTGTTATCCTTTATTTTGAGGAATCTTACATACATAGGAGATACATTTTCAGAAAAAATGTGCTAGTCTATATTTTGTTCCACCAAATCAATACTTTTTAAAAATTGTCAATAAACAACAAGGCCTGGTAAGATCATTCTGTCAATTGTATAATATCTATATCTATATCTATATGTCTATAGATATATATGTACATATATATATATCTATATGTCTATATATATATATGTCTCTATATATATATTTTGCTGAGGCATTTGGGTGACTTGCCCAGGATCACATAGCTAGAATTGTATAATTTTAAAGATGCAATTAATATAGCCTATTATTTGCAAAAACCTATTTTTTTTCTTTTCTTGTGGATACTTTCAGCTATAGATCCTCCATTTGTGATTATTCTTATTATTTTGTAGAGAAAGGAAAATAGGCATATACACGAGTTACTGATTTTCACTTTATTGCTTTACTTTACTCATGATAATATTTGAAGGTTTTTTTTCCCCCCAGAAGCTTTAGCTTCCCTCCTTCTCCTAGTCCCTTACCTCCTCATTATAAAGTTGGTCTAAGCCAAGTAGACCTCCTCTTTGTTTTACTAATTGCTATTTCTTATGTAGCTCAATGTCTAAATGACAGCTTTTCTTTAACTGTTAGAGAAGAAAGTTTGCCACAGAAATAACATCCTTGAGATGATTTGATTGACTTGGATAATCACTTCAGCTTTCTATAAACTCATTTTTTCCTACACCACTGTTTTTTTTAAGGAGGTAAGACATAGAGGCTTCCTCTATCTTCTGTAAAATTTAATTAATGACTTTATATTTTAAACCAGTGTTATTCTTACCTTCCAAATCCTTTATGCTTGGTGAAGAGAAAAATTTGATGACTGAAAGTGGTTATAGACCTTTTAAGTTTAATTTGGTGATTTGTATTGGTTAAATTCTTTAACAGATGATAGTCTATGTCAGTGTTCTTTTATTAATTCCCCCCTTTTTAGTCCAATAACTTATTTAATAGGCTAAGTTAAAGTTATTTCAGTTAGGTACTATACAGTAACATTGCTATTCTTATTTAGTATTGATTTATATTTATATTTAAAAGTTGGTAGTCTGATTATATAGACAGCTGATCCAGAGACTATAAAAATAACCAGTAATTTTCTGTCATTTAATATTTCATTTTTCATAATTTTCTTTGATACTCATCATATCTAGCCTCTTAATTCTCTTCTTTTTCTCGTTCCTTATTTATTATTATTGTTTTTTCTAATTCTCTTCTTGAACCAAGTATTATAGTTGAAAGGTATTGGGCTTCTTGATACTCTTCAAACTTTTGCTTTCTCATCTCTATTACCTGAACCATATTTTCCAATGTGTTTTTCACCTTTGCCCACCTTCATTGAATTCGCTATATATTAAGATCTTTATTGATTTTTGAAGTGTTTTATTGACTTTTCCACATAAATTTTCATCTTTCTAATTCCCAGATTTTGGTGGCCTTTGTGGTGGTCTCATAGAGAAAGTTTATCATGGGTACTGCAATATATGATCAAGTGTCCCATGAAATATTTCTTGTTGCTTTTGGACACATGAAAAACTCACTGTTTGCTTCTTCAAGAACAACCTTGAGAATCGTCCTTTCACTTAATTGCAACTTTCTTTTATATTCTGTTTTCTTTTTTTTTGTTTTGTTTTGTTTTGTTTTATTTTAATGGCAAGACTGTCCATATTGATGTGATTTGGTTCTTCTAGTAGCATGTCCACTTGTTCATTGTAAACACAGCTTATTTTTAGAATATCAACATCTAGTTTAATGTTCATAAGTGGACTGAAATGGATTTTATGACATCTTTTGCCCAATTTTTAAATATTCTGCCATCGTTATTGTAAATTTTGACCTAGGCCACATGAGATTGAAGGATGTATTTTTCTTTTTTTGGTGCATTATCATAGAGCACTATAGGTTCCACTGAAAATAGATGGTAACCAAAATTAGCATGCTTTAATACACAAGGACAAATTTTTTCTTACTGTTCACTAGTTTTAACTTTTATTATCTGCCAATTATTCTTAATATTTTCTTTTCTTTCTGTTTAATTTAAATTATGAGACCAAAGTGCAGTACCCTGTCTTTGTATATTGAATTATTGCAATGTATAATAGACTCAGTAAATATTATAATGAAGTCCAATTTTAAAAAAAAATTTTCTTGATAATTCTCCCATGATAGGCTAATAACATTATTTCACTCAGACATTAAATTTAGTGTGTAGATAAGAAATTTCTTTTAATGCCATGTTGTAATTTTGATTTTAGGAAAAATTAAAAAAATACTTTTAAGTTTAACTATTTGGTTTTGAAATTAAAAGCTTAGTAGGGTTGAAAGTGTTATAAATGTTTATGGACTAGCATAAAAAAGTAAGTTCAACTATAGTCTATTTACAGAAGATCTAGTAGTCTATTTGATAGTTTGATAGCAGCTATCAAACAAACTCAAATAAAAACAGCTCCTTCAGGCTGCTTATTGATTTAGAAAACTACAAATTAACTTTACTCATGTTTTACATTTTTATTTTGTTATATATTTCTCAATTACATTTTAATCTGCCTCTGGGAGTTTTTGAAGCCTAAAAGGCCACATTTGTAGATAAGAATAGGTTAGACACCTGTTTTCAAAAAAAGTTTTCAAAAACTTATCTGTAGAGATTTGGGGAATTTATGTTTTTTGTTTGTTGTGTTGTTGTTGGTTTTTAATGTGCTTTCATTAGTACAAGGAATTCTTTTTACAAATGCATATTGGTATTTGCTTTACAATTTTTAATATTAGAAAAATTCCCTAATATAGTGAGAAATTAAGTGATTTATTCAGTTAAAAACTATTAGTGTTCTAATTATTAACCTTCTTGGCCAACCTTAATACCTACCATTTTGATGCTGGTGCTTTCAAATGAAGACAGTAATTGTATTTTAAATAAATTGTTAGGTTGAACACAAAATATAAAATAAGTATAATTTATTATTTTGTTAATCAGGTAGATAGCTGATTAGTAAATTTAGGTTTTTTTGGATTTACACAATAACCTTTAGTAAATTGTAGGAAAAGGAAGCATGGATATATCAGTCTTGTTAGTTAATTCATTATTTATTTTAATTGTAAAATTTTTATTCTTTTTATGCCCATCTTTAAAGTTGGCCTTTCCAGTTTTATAGACAGATTAATGAGATAATATTTAAATAAGTTTTTGGCTAACAGTTTATTTCTCTGACAAGCTATCTAAGCATTGTGGAGTGGGGAAGGATAGAGAAGAGAATTACATGTTTCCAAAAAATTGTACTTTTAAGTGTTTGGTACAGAGTAGGGCTTAATGACCTGAACAAAGCACTGCACTTCGCTGTCAGGTAGCAAACATTTTATGCTACTGTGTTCCAGATCCTGTGCTCCTTGCTGGGGATACAAATAAGGCAGAAACAATCCCTGTTCTGAAAGGTCTCACATTCTAATGAGTACAACTAGGCACAAACAAGATAAATATAGAATAAGTGGAAGGTAATTCCTCAGATGAAGAAAGGCCTACCAAGTTGGGAGACTATGAAAAGCCTAGGCTGGGCCTTGGCCCGAATCTTTAAGAAAGTGGGGAGGGAGAACCTCAGCCTTTGGCTGAGCTCAGGAATGCCCTGACAACTACAAAGGGCACCCAGACTTCTGGGACCATCTGCATAGTTTAAGGGGAACAGCCCGTAGACCAGTAAAATTGGCTTGTAGGAGGAATCGGGGTGAAGAACTTTAAATGTCCAACTGGATTCTGAGTGTTTTTGATCCCAGAAGTAATAGGGAGCTGTGTGAATTTATTGAACTGGGAGAAGAGGGAAAAGGGAACATGCATGGTCCAAGCCACGCTTTAGGAAATCACTGTAGCCGCTGAGTGGAGGATGGGTTGCAGTAGGGAGAGCAGTGAGTGGCTGTGGAAGGGAAGACAAAGGATGATAGAAGGATCTATTATTAAGAAGTTTGGTAATTGGGGCAGTCTTCTTGAAGAAAAAAGAAAGGATGGGATCAAGGATGTATGTAGACTAGGGATTCTTATTTTGGAGGGTCTCCATGGACATATTTCAGAGTGTTTATAAACTTTCTAAGGGAAAAAATTATTTTTATTTTTACTAATATTTGGTTTCCTTTGTAATACTGTAAGTTTTATGTTAAGCATTTAAAAAACATTACTCAGAGAAGGGTACATAAGTTTCACCAGCCTGCCAAAAGGATCCATAAGACAGAACAGGCGGGCGATTTCTTCATCTGAGGTGAAGGAAGATGTTTAATATGAGATGGAGTGGATTCTCAGAAAACTGCCTCAATCTTTTTTTTACTAGAGCATTAAACAAAGTTCCCAGCTGAAAATTTGGGGAATACAAGATACTGTGGGGGATGAAAAAGTTTAAAATAGAGGCTGAAAAAAGTATAAGAGGAATAAGCCTTTATGCCAGGCATTGCATTACATGCTTTACAAATATCTCAGTGATACAGCAATCTTGGAAGGTTATCCCCATTTTACAGTTGAGGAAACTGAGACAGATTGAGTGATTTGCCCAGAATCACATAATTAGTAAATATCTGACAACAGATTTGAACTCAGGTTCTTCCTGCCTCCAGGCCCAGCATACTATCCGTTGTGCCATCTGGCTGCCTGATTGATTAAGGAGTAGGAACTTTGCCTTGGTGTTTATAAAGGCCCAATCAAAATTCATGTTAAAATTTGTGGTAGACCAGACAGCACAATTTCATGTTTTCTATCCAACCACACATTAATAGGAGCAAAGGGGAGTGAGAATAATGTAGGGATAAGGTTTGGCAAGGGACTACATAGTAGAGGATGAAGTTGAATTGATCTGACTCGAAACATAGTTGAGCTAGCATAAAAGGAGGATATAGTCAGTGCAGCATTGATGGATGGCCTTGGAAAGAACTGAGGGATGAAAGGTGTGGAGATCCCAGTGAAGACAACAACAGTTAAAGGATGGGTTAGGGGTCAAGAAAGTGTAGAGAAGGATGCTAAAGGAGAAATTTATTCTCTTAGGGAATGTAGTAAATGATTTTCATTTCTTGGGGGAAAAACACTGTTGATATAAATACACAAAAATAGGATACTAGGAGGGCACAGAAACTACACTTGCCACTTTTATCAGAAGATGACAACAGGGATTTTCTGAGGCGATAGATTTTTAAAATCTACAGATTTAAAGGGTTAAAATCACAATAGATCTAAATGTTGGGTTAAATGTATCAAGATTGAAATTATTAGGAATAAATGTAATTCTGCAGTTAGGCTTTTTAAATATTATATATGAGGATAGAATGGGGAAAATCTGATTGTATTATTTTTTCATGTGAAAAAAGCACTGAGTGCTATTCATTGATCACAAATAGAATGTGAAACTTAAAAAACTTCTAATCTGCATTAAGAGAAACATTGTATTCATATCTTTACAAGTAATAGTTCAACTCTATTCTGTACTGTTTTATGTTCCTTATTGGCCACCATGTTTTTTAACGGGCAGTTCTAGAAAACACCCATTTTTTTTAACAAACTTTTAAGGAGTAGTTGAAAACTTGGATGTATTTATTCCCTAGGGAGGGAAGATGGAGAGACAGAGAAGCTGTTTTCAGAGGTTTGAAATGTTGCCATGTATAATGAATAGACTTGTTCTATGTTGTTCTTCCTGATGTGGAAATAGGACCAAAAGGTGGGGAGTTTTAAGGAAACAGATTTTTGGCCCAACATAAAGAATCTAATATAGTGTAATAGAAAGAGCCCTGGACTTAAAGTCCAAAGCATCTAGGTTTTAGTCCCAGCTCCAGCATTTGATTATCATGCAACCTTGGGGCAGCTAAGATGGTGAAATGGATAGGATATAGGCCCTAGAGTCAGGAGGACCAGAGTTCAAATCCAACCTTAGACACTTAGTAGCTATAGCACTCTGGCTTAACCCTTATTTGCCTCTTTAACTGAAATAACTCAAGTAGAAGATAGGGAAAGTATTTTAATCTGTGGAAAAGTTTTTTAATCTTTCTGAGCCTCAGTTTCCTGATCTGTAAAATGAGGATATTTATACTATCAGTCTTAAAACTTTGGAGGACATTTTGTGAGTTGTAA
>JAJPUD010000082.1:1073889-1085192 GCA_023553655.1 Myrmecobius fasciatus | reverse complement strand
TGGCTTTCAGGAAGCCCTATAATCCTTAGATTGTCTCTCCTAGATCTATTTTCCAGGTCAGTTGTTTTTCCTAGGAGATATTTCATGTTTTTCTCTATCTTTTCATTTTTTTGTTTTTGTTCAACTGATTCTTGAAGTCTTGATGAGTCATTCATTTCCAATTGTTCGATTCTAATTTTTAATGTCTTATTTTCTTCAGTTACTGTTTTTAGTTCCTTTTGCAATTGACCAATTACATTTTTTTGTTCACTGCATTCTTTTTCCATTTTTTCTATTTTATTTTGCAGTGATCTCATTTCGTTTCCCCATGTTTCTTCTAACTCTCTTTTAAGATTTTTTATGCAATCTTCAAAGAAAGCCTTGTGACATGGAGACCAATTTATGTCTCTCTTTGGGGCTTTTTCTGGAGTTGCTTTACCTTTAGGGACCTCAGGATTTGAGGTCTGTTCTTCCCTCTCTCCATAAAAGTTGTCTATGGTGAGAGCTCTTTTTGGTTTTTTATTCATTTTTTTTTAAAGGTGTGAGGTCTGTTTAGGGCAAAGGTGGGACAGCTGCTTTAATTTGCCCTGGGGCAGTTCTGCTGATTGAGTTATTTCAGGAACTGGGCAGTTCTGCTGATTGAATTATGTCAGGGGCTGGGCAGCTCCGCTGATTGAATTATTTCTGGTGCTTATCAGACCTGTTGTTTGATTGATTGCTTTAAGGTGCTGTGTAATGGCAGCTAGTTACGATGCTCATCAGGGGTTCAGTGGTTCACAATCTATCCCCCTCAAAAGGCAGACCCTCCAAACCACCTGCCCACAATCAGGACAAATTGTTCCAAGAGGCTCGAAGAAGACTCCCAGGTGTGTGAAAAGCACAACGCTCCCACTCCTGTTCCGACTCCTGTTCCAGCTTCCTGCTCCAGCTCCCTGCCCCGGTCTCCCTGCGCTGCAGTCTGGGTTCAGTAGGCCACCCCCTGCCCCATTAAAACAGACCTGTTTTGAGGTTCTTCCAGAGTATCTTCTTCTAGAATCGTGTTGTTCTCCGGATATTGTGGATTTTTTTGCTTCAGAATCAGTCTAGAGGCTTCATATTTTGTTGGTTTGAGGGGAGGTTAGAGGAGGTTACAGAGAATCCTGTCTGATCTCCGCCACCATGGCTCCACCCCCGGAAGGAAGGATATAGTTTGGTGTCTTAAAGGAAACTCAGTGGATAGAGAACTGGGTCTGGATTAGGAAGAATCTTCTTTCATAATTCAAAGCTGACCTTAGACAACTTACTAAGTGTATGATCCTAATCAAGTCACTTAACCTTATTTGCCTCATTTTCTCACCTGTAAAATGAACTGCAAAAAGGAAATAGCAAACAACTCCATTATTTTTGCCAAGAAAACCCCACCATCCTCCCTCACTTCAATCCAATTTACTTGCATGTCATGAGATCACCTCCTTGATGTCATGGTCTTCTTGGATAACTAAGGACAAAGAATGACACAGTGTGTTGGACTAAAATGACTGAACAACAAAAAATACAAATTTCCATACATGCCATTGGGGGAAAAAATTCTGTGACTATGTGATAGAGAAAAATGATTAACCAGATCACTCTCCAATCGATAAATGGTCAAAGGATATGAACAGATAATTTTGAGATAATGAAATTAAAACTATTTCTAATCATATAAAAAGGTGCTCCAAATCACTATTGATCAGAGAAATGCAAATTAAGACAACTCTGAGGTACCACTACACACCTGTCAGATTGGCTAAAATGACAGGAAAAGATAATGATGAATGTTTGGAGCGGATGTGGGAAAACTGGGACACTGATACATTATTGGTGGAACTGTGAACAGATCCAACTATTCTGGAGAGCAATTTGGAACTATGCTCAAAAAATTATCAAATTGTGCATACCCTTTGACCCAACAGTGTTTCTATTGGGCTTATATCCCAAAGAGATTTTAAAGGAAAAAAGCGATCTACAGGTGCAAGAATGTTTGTGGCAACCCTTTTTGTAGTGGCTAGAAACTAGAAACTGAGTGGATGCCCATCAATTAGATAATGGCTGAATAAATTATGGTATATGAATGTTATGGAATATTATTGTTCTGTAAGAAACGACCAGCAGGATGATTTCAGAGAGGCCTGGAGAGACTTGCATGAACTGATGCTGAGTGAAACGAGTAGAACCAGGAAATCATTATACATGGCAACAACAGGACTATATGATGATCAATTCTGATGGACACGGCTCTCTTCAACAATGAAATGTTTCAAACCAGTTCCAATTTTTCAGTGAAGAAAGCCATATACACCCTGAGTGAGGGATATGAAATGTGGACTACAACATAACATTTTCATGCTCTCTATTAATGTTTGCTTGCATTGTGTTTCCCTTCTCAGATTTTTTTTCTTGTAGATCTGACTTTTCTTGCACAGCAAGATAACTGTAAAAATCTGTATACACATATTCGATTTGTCAAGTATTTTAATATAATTAACATGTAGTAGACTTCCTGCCATGTAGGGGAGGGGTGGAGTCTAAGGGAGAAAAAAATGTGTAACAGAAAGCTTTGCAAGGGTTAATGTTGAAAAATTACCCATATATATGTTTTGCAAATAAAAAGCTTTAATTAAAAAAAAAGAAAAGAAAATGATTATCCAGAGTCTCAAATGAATGAAATATAGGTGAACTTAAAGGCAACAGCCTGGATTGTCAACTGAGTGTTAGGGATCTCCATATAGATGTCAGAATAACATTCCCAAATGCGTAATGTCTAAAATGGAACCTTTTCTCTTGCTCCTGCAAAATCTCTCCTTTTCCAAAGCTCTCTATTTCTTCTGAAATCACTATTCAGTTTTTTTTAACCTCACCATCATCCCTGACTCAGCTGTTTTACTCAACTGGTTAGTGATGGCCAGCTCTCACCTGGATCACTTTCAATTACTTACCTTTATCCCTTGATACTGACCTCACCCTAAGGCTAACTCAGTCTTTAATGAGTCCTAGCTGAGAACTGCCTGTTTATCAGAAGTCCTAGTCACTGTATTCATTTTCCTCCTGGCTCATTCTCCAGTAATCTGCCCTCCACATGGGCTGACTTACTCCCCTCTCCCACTTTCTACTATCCTCTTTATGTGTTGTCTCCTCCCATTAAATGTAAGCTCTTTGTGAATAGGTATCATCTTGTTTTCATGCCCCAGTGCTAAGGAGAGTGCTTGGAACATAATAAACTCTTGATAAATGATCTGTCTGTCTCTATCTATCTATCTTATCATTCTGTCTCTTCCTATTCTATGTCTTCCCTTTCTTGGGAAAAACTATCTATATTTGGTCCCTCTTTTTTCCCTTTCTCCTCATCATCTTCCAAATTCTCTGCAAGAAGGCTTCCAATTTCAACAATTAGATGAAATAGAGCACTCCAAAGTTACCATTAATTTCTTAATTGCCAAATCTCAATACTCAGCCTTCTTGATTAGTATTTGGTGCTATTAAGCCCCTTCACCTGGTTATTCTATTATGTGAGTTGTCCTGAAATATTACCAGTTGCCCTGATCTATATCTTACCACTGGACCCAGATGGCTTCAAGGGAAAAAGTGAGGATGGTGACTTTGCACAATTCTCCCTCCCTTAAATCCAGTTCACTTGCAAGCCATGGCATCACCTCCCTTATGTCACAGTGCTGTTGGAGAACAAAGGACAAAAAACAGCAACAGCCCTCCCCCTACCTCTCTAGTCACTTCTTCTGAATCTTCCTTCATATTATGCCTACTAATTTTATGTGTTTACTATGACTTTTTCCTGGGCTTATTTTTCTTCTGATTGTACACTCATTTCATGACGTAATTTTCTTCTTATAAGCGCCTTTGTACAAATGGCTCCCAGATCTAATGGGGGAGAAGACATTTATTTAGGTAGGTCCATATAAAGCTGATGCAAATTAACTTCAGAAGGCAAGTCAATAATTAAAGATAGCACTGAGCTTCAAAGAATGATCAGGTCCTTGGCAGTAATATGGAAGTTTGGAAAAGGAATAAGTTTTGGGGAAAATACAAAATGTTTGGTCTTATACACATCGACTTGGAGATTCATTCAGGACCTCCAGTGTGAAATGACCAATACATAGTTGGTGATGCAAAAAGATCTATTTCTATTTTTTTTCTTCGTCTACCCAGAGCTTAATCCATGTGACTCCCCAGCCCTCATTTTTCTCCTGAAATTCAAGTCTAAATCACCAACTACCTATTAGATATTTCAAAGGGGATTCTTAAAGTTTATCAAACTTAACATGTCTGCAACAGAATTTATCATTCCTCCAAACCTATTCTTCTTTTGATCTTTGCCATTACTATTGAGGGCATAGCCATTTTTGCAACCACTCAAGTTTGCAACATCAGTGTTATCTTTGACTTATACTTTGCCCTCTGAGGATAACTTGTCTCTTTTTGACATGTCTCCTGTATATACCTATTTATCTTAATGCCTCCCTATTAGAATATAAGCAAAAAACAAAACAAAACAAAAAAGAAACAGCCTTTATTAAGCACCTATGGTGTGCCAAGAAATGACATTATGAAAACAAACAATTTTGAAAGATTTAAGAATGGCAATTAATACAATGACTAATTGTAATTCCAAAGAACTCATGATGAAATATTCTTCCTACCTCTTTACAGAGAGATGAAAAAGTACAAAATGAGACATATGGTTTAGGTGTAGTCAATGTGAGAATGTTTTATCTGACTATGCTTATTTCTTACTAGACTTTTATCTTTTTTTTTCCTTCAAAGTTGGAGGGAAGGGAGAGAAAACTTTTTATTGAAAAACATTTATTTACAAAATAATATAAGCTCCTAGAAGGAAGGAATTCTTTTGCATTCCCTGTATTCCTAGTGCTTAATCCAGTGAGTGAGTCACACATAATCACTGCTTATTGATTGATTTCTAGAACTCTGATCAATTATACCACAATTATATTTTATATCCATCCCCATTCTATTTATTTATGTGGCCACCATCCAAATGTAAACATTTATCACTTCTTACTTAATGTCTTGGAACAATCTCCTAGCTATTTCTTATCTTCCCCATCCCAGGGCCTAGATAGTGCCCACATATATACTAGGTACATAATAAATATTTGTTGAACTGAAGTGAACAGATCATAATAAAAATAGTCCTCCCTGGGAAATTGCTTTTCTTCATCTCAGGTATCTAACTTAAGACCAGAAGAAATGCAAAACCAAACCAAACCAAACCAAAAAATCCAACCCTTCCCCAAACTCCTCTCTCTAGACTTTTCATTATTACTACCATCAATTTAACCAAATTCAGCCTCTAACTACTGTGTACCAAGCACCATGTTTGATGATAGTTATATTAAAAAGGAAAATTAAAATTAGGTACTGCCTGCTGTCAAGAAGCTTACTCCTCTTGGGTAAGGATGGGAAAGGACTACAACAAAGAATCATAAATTTAGAGCTGGAATGTCCCTTAGAAATCATCTAGCCACCCCACTCATTTTTCTGATAAGGGAACTGATATCCAGGGAAGTTAAGTAATTTGTCTATGATCTCACATGTGCGCTTTAAACCTCCAGTCTTCTGAGTCCCGATCCAGCACCACACTGCCTTATACTAATAGCTACATGAGTAAATACAATATAAACAAAAATACAAACTATGAATGCAGTAATCTCAAGAATATATCAGATATTTCAAGTGAGCTATATATTTTAGGAAATTAAGGAGTTCAAAAGCAGAAAAAGAAAGGAAAGCATTCTAGGCATGGGGAACATGCAAAGGTAGCAGCTTAGGAAATGTCAGAATACCATCCTGAAGGAACAAGCTGGCCATCAGATTCCCCAGTATGGACACCAATTTTTCTGGATTTCATATATTGATATTTCAGATGGTCCTTGAACGTTTCAGGTGTTCTCATTCCTAAATGCAGATTTCTGGCTTGGGATTTGCCACGTCATAGAAGCATGGGGCAAGACCAAATATTAACAGGAGAGGCTTGTAGAAAGAACATTGCCTTCAAGTCCTTGAACTACCATTTACCTTTATCTCTGAGCCTTCATTTTCTTATTTATGTAATGGGAGTAATGGTATTTCCCTAAACTAGCTCACATTATTTTTATGATCATCAAATGAACTGACATGTAGAACATTTTACAAGAAGCCTGTGCTATATAGATGGGAAGAAAAAGGATTATTTTGTGCACACATTCACACCAAATATATTTTCCTCTTCATTTCAACTTTAGATGTTCTGTTGATTCAGATATGGTATGGATTTAGGAGTGGGGATCAGAGTGCGTGGGGGGATTTGTTCAACAGTGAAGTATTCCCTTCCTTTCTTGATGCATTCAGATCACCTAATTCAGGAGGCTGAAGCCTGACAAGGCACTACCAGTGAAATCCCTGGGGAATCCATATGCAGGCATTGAAGGGGAACTAAGAGGCTATGAAGCCTGAAGGACTGAATAAGCCAAATGTCAAAAAGGAAAATCATCATTTCAGGGGAGCTCGTAACTATGTGTGACTGTGCTCAATTTTCTGAGCAATGAAACCCAGGTTGGGTCATCATCTCCTTTCCACTGATTCTTATGAAATAATTGTCTGTGTATATTAAAATTTATTTCAACAAATTAATATGAACTTTGTCTAATTTTACATACCTTTCCTTCACATATTCTGCATTCTATACCAACTAGATGACTTGCTGATCCAATCCACAATTTCTCATTTTCTACGTCCTTGAGCCTAACATAAGCTTTCTTTCTTCACTTTTACCTCTTAGTAGCCTTGGCTTTCTTCAAGGTTCTCCTCCTACTCATGGCCTTTTCCTGACTTCAGTGGTTAATATTGTCTGCATCCAGAAACTAATTTGAGCTTACTTTTCATATATATGTATATTTCTTTATCACCTCCAGCTTTTTGTTTTATTCCCCTCTGTGTCTTTGAGAGCAAATGTTCTATATTTTACTTTTGTACTTTCAGAACAAATTTCACACATCTTTAAAAATGCTTAATGAATTAAATCAGATCATAGGTAGATTGATTTAAAATCAATGGTCTTCCTGACTCCAAATGTAGTGTTCCTCCCCAAATGCTACCATTTTAAATAGAATTGAATGTGTGCTTGGTTGTCCTCTGGGTATCCCCAACTCTACGTTTTTTGCCCAATAACATATCATACTGAATATAGTGTTCTTGGTAAACTGCCCTGGTCATGTCTCTCATGTAGGCTTTTAGATGAAATTGGGAGAACAGTGGCCCCCAGATGTGGTTTATAATCTTCTGAACCTGAATGACTCAGAATATTATGCATTGTATGAGTCAGGATTCCAATCTAAGACCATTCATCCAGGTATGCAGGCAATGTAATTGCATCTTTGCTGCTATTCAAATAACCTAAAATATATATTTTTAAAAGTTTCCAAAGAAATCTTTCTGTATAAAAGCACAATAATGGAATTTCACAACATTCAAAAACTTCTTTTTCATGAGTGATTCTGAATCAGAATATGGGCTCATGACACTCAACTTATAAATTGGAATATACAAAATAAATGAAATGAAAAACTAAAATAAATTCAGCCTGGATCAATAAGACCACCCAAGGCTGCTCAAAACATTTTTAATAAGTTTGCATGCTCCAAACATGAAGAAGATGCCTTGGGGGGTTGGGGGGTGGATGAGTCACAAAGAGAAGTTTGATCAACTCAAAACCCTTTTGTCTTGGTACAAAGGAGAATTGAGGGAGAAACAAGAAAGCTCATTTCTTCTATTATAACATAATTTCTCTCAACTTATGAAAAGACTGCAGCAAGATAATGAACATATTAAGTGCTGAAATACCAACAATGTAATGGATGGGCTACAATTATGACCTCACGTGCTTTCTTCCAGGAAAAAACCCACTCATGGGTTACATTCAAAGGATGAGGACAGCTCTACAAGTAGAAATGATGACATATCCATAATAAAACTTCTGTTGTTTTCAGGCTAGTCTCAAAGGAAATGAAATAAAGGGAAAAGTGACACTGTTCCCTTTTTTCCTTAAACAAAGGTTTGATTCTTTTTTTGGAAACTCATCTCTATGTGAGTAAGAACATTCATCATCCTAGAGAAGATTTTTAGGTTCAAAGGTGGGAAGATAGATTGCAAGCTCTAAAGATAAGGACTGTACCATTTTGGCCCCTATTTTGCCAGCATCTAGCTCAGAATCTGGCACACAATAGCTGTTTAGTAAATTCTTGAATATATAATAGTATCATAGATTTGTTGTTCACTTTTCCACCCACTACATAATGCCATAATGCTGCCTTTCTGAACTGAATTGAATGAACTTTGGTTGATGTACCTGACTGTTTATTATATTTTTCCTCAGCTACTACATAATGTTTTGTTGTTTTGTGCACTCTCTGATAACTGAGAATTAAAAGGAACCTCAATGATTAGTTTGATCCACTCATTTTTGAGAAATTTGAGATAAAGAGTTAAAGTGCCCTTGCCCGAGATTGCATGGGTATTAAGTATCAAATAAAATATTGGAATCTAGCAATGGGGCCAGACACCACACTGCCTGGAGTAGATGATTGATTCACCCAAATGAGTCTTAAGCTATTTTGTTTTTTTTTTTTAATTTTATTTGCATAACATATGTGTGGGTAATTCTTCAACAATAATCCTTACATAGCTTTTTATTACAAATTTTCCCCCCAACTCCCCCCCTCCCCTAGATGGTAGGATATCCACTACATGTTAATTATGTTAAAATATTGGCAAATCGAATATATGTATACATATTTCCAAACATCATTGCTGTGCAAGAAAAATCTTTTCTACACAAACAATATATCAGATAAAGGAAACACAATGTAAGCAAACATCAATCAAGGAGTATGAGAATGTTATGTTGTGGTCCACATTTCACATCCCTCTCTCTGGGTATATATGGCTTTCTTCAGTGAACAATTAGAGGTGGTTTGAAACATTTCATTGTTGAAGAGAGCCATGTCCATCAGAATTGATCGTCATATAGTACTGTTGTTGCCGTGTATAATGATCTCCTGGTTCTGCTCATTTCACTCAGCATCAGTTCATGTAAGTCTCTCCAGGCCTCTCTGAAATCATCTTGCTGGGCATTTCTTACAGAACAATAATATTCCATAATATTCATATACCATAATTTATTCAGCCATTCTCCAATTGAAGGGCATCTATTCAATTTCCAGTTTCTAGCCACTACAAAAAGGGCTGCCACAAACATTCTTGCACATGTGGGGCCTTTTCCTTCCTTTATGATTTCTTTGGGATATAAGCCCAATAGAAATGCTGCTGGGTCAAAGGGTATGCACAGTTTGATAACTTTTTGAGCATAGCTCCAAATTGTTCTCCAGAATGGCTGTATCCATTCACAGCTCCACCAACAATGCATCAGTATCCCAGCCCTCCCACATCCCCTCCAACATTCATCATTAACTTTTCCTGTCATTTTAGCCAATCTGACAGGTGTGAAGTGGTACCTCAGGGTTGTCTTGATTTGCATTTCTCTGATCAACAGTGATTTGGAGCACCTTTTCATATGACTATAAATAGTTTTAATTTCATCCTCTGAAAATTGTCTGTTCATATCCTTTGACCATTTATTGATTGGAGAATGGCTTGAATTTTTATAAATATGAGACAATTCTCTATATATTTTAGAGATGAGACCTTTATCAGAACCCTTAAATGTAAAGATGATTTCCCAATTTATTGCTTCCCTCCTAATCTTGTCTGTATTGATTTTGTTTGTACAAAAACTTTTTAATTTAATATAGTCAAAGTTATCTATCTGGTTTTCAATTAAGAGTTCCAGTTCTTCTTTGGACATAAATTTATTCCATCTCCATAGGTTTGAGAGGTAAACTATATTACATTCCTCTAATTTACTTATAGTATCACTCTTTATATCCAGATCATGAACCCATTTAGATATTATCTTGGTATGTGGTGTTAGATGTGGGTCAAGCCCTAATTTCTTCCACACTAGTTTCCAGTTTTCCCAGCAGTTTTTGTCAAATAGTGAATACTTATCCCAAAAGCTGGGGTCTTTGGGTTTATCAAAAACCAAATTGCTATAGTTATTGCCTAGTTTGTCTTGTGAATCTATCCTATTCTACTGATCAACTACTCTATTTCTTAAGCTATTTTGTTTTAAGAAACTCACCGGAAAAGCTCATGGTACCAAATTCTTGTGAAATTCTCAGTTGATTTTGCATCAGAAATAAGATCCTTCTCTTGCTCCTAAAGGGAATATGTCACTCCTTGCTGTCTTAATGGTACTCAATAGGTTAAAAAAAAGCCTTCACTGAAAGGTAAACTTGACAGCTGTACATACTTGCCTTATAGGCAATTCAAATGTTCTCCCCTCTTCTTCAGTCCACACAGGTCAAGATGCAAGCAGGTCTGGACACAGACCTGAGGGCTGATAGAGCTTAGATTGTTACATCTATTTTGTTAAACTCAGTAGGGGATTTGAGAAAGGGCCAGCAATATTTCCTGTGAAAGCCACTTTTTTAATGAAAGGCAATGAAAATAACCTTGAGAAAAGGAAATTGGTGAGTGCTCCCACCACATTTCCACAAGGTTCTATGTCTAGCTTGGCTTAGAAAAATGAATAGGTTTTTCAATGGCACAATTCCGGGCCAAAGTTCTAGGAATCCATGCTAAAAGTTTCTCTGGACATAAGGAGCCAATTCTCTCTCACATTTTCTCTTTTGTGTCCTGATTTGATTTCTTACGTACTCCCATTTTTATGCTCTTACTGTTTATTGATTTGATAAATGTGAATTGCTGTTCAACAAACAGGGCTGCCTTAATGCGTTAAAAGCTCATTATGAGGATAATGGACGGGAAAGCAAGAAAGAATCAAATGATGTGAGTGTAAAAGGCTTTTCCCTAGACAGCCAGAAATAAATTGAAAACAAATTCAATTAAAATAACATTCAACCTCTTTATTCCTACAGTGGTATGGTTTCTCTACATCAGGTACACAAAGATAATAACTTCTTTGAAAAGGTGAAAGGGCACCAATGACAGGACTGAAACAGATCAAATAGAGCCTTTTGGGGGGTAAATGACTGCTTCTAGTAAACTGCTGGAGTGGGTGGAAGTTAAATTTCCTCTTCTCCCAAAGAACCTTCTCTTCACAGCTAGTGCCTTTCCTCTGAAATTAATTTCCATTACACACACAAACACACATACACACACACAAACATATATATATATATATATATATATATATATATATATATATATATATA
>JAJPUD010000082.1:1053600-1073879 GCA_023553655.1 Myrmecobius fasciatus | reverse complement strand
TATATATATATATATATATATATATATATATATATATATATATATATTCATTATTAAACTATAAGGGCAAGACTTGAGGGCATTAAGTTGAAACTGGGAACCATTCTTTATCCTTGTAGCTGGATCCCCAATACTTAGCACAGTATCTGTCATGTTGGAAATACCAAATAAATGGATGTTGAAATATGGCTCTCCAATACCACTATTAGATCTTTCTTCCAAAGAGATTTTTTAAAAAGGCAGGAAGAAGGGCCTATATGTACAAAAATATTTATTATGTCTTTTTTTGTAGTGGCAAAAAAACTGGAAATTGAGGGAATACCTGTCAAGTGGGGAAAAGTTGAATAAGTTGTGGTATATGAATGTCATAGAATATTATTCTAAAAATCAGGCAGATTTCAGAAAAATCTAGAAAGACTCATACAAACTGATACAATTTGAAGTGAACACAACAACATTGCAGGCAGTAACAGTAACATTATACAATGTCAATTATGATCGATTTAGATCTTCTCAGCAGTACAATGATCCAAGGCAATTCCCAAAAACTAATTCCACATCCAGAGAAAGAACCATGGGGACTAAATGCAGACTTTTTTCACCTTTTTTGGTTTTGTTTATTGTGGCTTTTCACTTCAGTTCTATTTCTTCTTTTACAATATTACTAATGTGAATTTTTTTTATCAAAAATAAACTTGGCTACAAAACAAAGAGAAGTGAAAAAATAGCCCCATTATACTCTTTTGAAGAATCAGTAGTGTGAATCAATGAATGGGGAGGCAATGAATATATTTTTTCAGACTTCTTTCATGTTATTGATTTAGCAGGACTTTTTAGTCTCTTTGTTCTCTTTTTATTTTTTAATCCTTAAAAAATTTGTTTTTATGTGAGATGATGTTTGAGGAGAAGATATTGAGAGATAGTCTATTGATGTAAAAGACAAAAGATACAAATATGATTTTTAAATAAAAATAAATGTTTTTTTGACTAAATGGCTTATTGGAGTCTCTTGGTTTGAAGTTGAGATGATAATGATGATGGTGGTGGTGGTGATAATGAACATGTATATAATGCTTTAAGATTTGAAAAGCACTTTATGGATATTATCTCATTTTATCCTCACAATAGCCCTGGGTAATAACCCCTTTATTATCCCCAGTTTACAGTTGACCCACCTAAAATACTTCTTTTAGTTAAAAAGAACCAAACATGTAGAGAATGAAACAGTTGTATGTATGTATATGTGCATTCATGAGAGCATGTGTTGGTGTTCTGATCATTTCTGAAGAACAACATTGGGGTGGGGATAGGATTGATGTGGTGAGCATAAAATCATAGGAAAACAGTGCTAGGAGGAATCTTTGAAACAATCTTGTCTGGTCCCTTATGCTTGAAGATAAGAAACTGGAGGACCAATTACAGTGATCCATAGTCCCACAAGTAATAGATTGCAGAGGTGAGGCTTGAACCTAAAACCCAGGACATAACGCTTTTTTCCTCTGCACCACAAAGAACTGGAATCCAATTGTGCCTCTGATACATATTAATCATGTGACCCTGGGTAATTCATTTATGTCCTTGGTGTCCCAGGTGACAGATAAGTTGCTTATAGGCATTGGTGGAGACAGTTTCCCATACTGGGAATTCTTTATAATGGCAGATGAGACCAAAAATTGTTTTTAAAAAGATGGAATTCTATCAAGTCTGATAATATATTTGAGTATACAGTGGTTAATTTAGAAATCCAAGCCTGGGTACTCCATCCCATTCCTGTGCTAAGGGAACAGAGACTTCTTTTTAGTAATTGTTTCACACACATTCAGTTAGAGGTACTCAGTCTGATGGAATCGTCCTTTGATTTTCTGCTGTTTTGATTAGAATATGAGACTAAAATTTAAGCCTCAAAGATTTGATTCTCTTATGGACACACCTTTCCTGATATTTCCAAACACTAATAGTTAATGTTTAGGAATTGGTATTTATTTATAAATACTAACATTTCACCTCCTACAGGAAGCCTTCCCTAATTTCCCTTGTTTTCAGTGCCTCCCCTGTTAATTATTTTCTATTTCTCCTATCCATAGTTCTCTTTGTATATATTTATTTGCACATTGTCTCCTTCAATAGATTGTAAGCTCCCAGAAGTCAGGGACTGTCTTTGACTTTTTTTGTATCCCCAGGGCTAAGCATGTGCCTTACCCAGAGTAGGTGATTAGGAAATCTTTATTTAGGGGTAGAACCAAGATGGTGGAGAATAAACACATCTCTATTTGACTCCTCCTAGCTTCCCTAAGGTCAACAGCAGATTAAGCCTCTGAACTGGTTTTGGAGTGACAGAACCCACAAATATTTGGAATACAACAAATTTCCAGAAAAAAGACACTATGGAAGAACTTCAGAACAGGTCTGTTTCAATCAGGCAGGGGGGGGAGGCTGTGGAGCCCAGATCACAGTGTAGGGAGCCTGGGGCAAAGAGCTGGAGTGGGGATCAGTCAAACAAAATCGAGAGAGAGAGAGAGAGAGAGAGAGAGAGAGAGAGAGAGAGAGAGAATAGAATGTAAAATACCTCATTGGAAAAACAACTGACATGGAAAATAGATCTAAGACAGACAATCTAAGAATTATTGGACTTTTTGAAAACTATGATGAAAAAAGAGCTTAGACATCATCTTTCAGGAAATCATCAAGGAAAACTGCCCAGATGTTATAGAATCAGGGTAAAATAGCCATTGAGAGACCCCAAAATGAAAACTCCAAGGAGATCTGTATCTGCTTTTGGCTCTACTTAGAAGGTACAGGTAGAATTTAATTTTATTGTGATGATTTAAAAAAGAAACTACAGGAGGAAAGGTGGTTCTGCTGCAAGAAGAGGAAAATAAAGTTAAAATGGGGTAGATTACATCTCATGAGGAGGCAAAAAAAGACCTATTGTAATTGAGGGAAAGAGGGGACGGGGATGAGCATTGGGTGAATCTTACTCTCATGAGATTTGGCTCAAAGAGAGAATATCAGACACATTTAGCTTCCCAGAAAAGCTTGTTTCACCCTATAGGGAAGTAGGAGGGAAGGGGGAAGGGAAAGAAGAAGGCTAATAGAAGGGAGAACAAAAGTAGAAGGGGAACAATATAAGAAAGGCAGAGAGCTACAAAAGGGGGAGGTTGTTTCAGGGAGGAAGTGATCTGGGATAAAATCCTGGGGATGAGGCAAAAAGAGAAAGGAAAGAGAAAAATATAACTGGGGGTAAACAAAATGGCAGGAAATACAGAGTTAGTAATTTTATCTGTGAATGTGAATGGGATGAACTCTCCCAAAAACTCTCCCAGAAGTGGATAGCAGACTGAATTAAAAGCCTGAATCCTACAATTTGTTGTTTATAAGAAACTCATTTAAAGCAGAGTGATACATTTAGGGCAAAGGTAAAATACTGGAACAGAATCTATTATGCTTCAGCTAAGATTTTTTAAAAAGCAGCAATCCTGATCTTGGATCAAGCAAAAACAAAAATAAATTTAATTAAAAGAGATAAAGGAAGAAAACTACATCCTACTTAAAGGTACCATAGATAACGAAGTAATATCAATGCTAAACATATATGCACCAAATAGTATAACATCCAAATTCCTAGAGGAGAAGTTAACTGAGTTGCAAGAAGAATTAGACAGCAAAACTATACTGGTGGGGAATCTCAACCTTGCTCTCTCAGAACTAGATAAATTGAAGCACAAAATAAAGAAAGAAATTAACGAGGTCAATAGAATCCTAGAAAAGTTAGGGATATAAACCTTTGGAGAAAATTGAATGGAGACATGAAGGAATATGCTTTATTCTCTGTAGTATATGGAACCTATACAAAAATCGACCATATATTAGGACACAAAAACCTCAAAATCAAATTCTGAGAGACAGAAATAGTAAATGCAATTTTTTTTCAAATGATGATGAAATAAAAATTGCATGCAATAAAAGGCCAGAGGAAAATAGACCAAAAATTAATTGGAAACTAAATAATGTAATCCTAAAGAATGAGTGGGTGAAACAACAACTCATAGACACTATCAAAATTTTCAACCAAGAGAATGGCAACAATGAGACAACACATCAAAATTGTGAAATGCAACCAAAACAGTTATTAGGAGAAATTTTATATCTTTAGATGCTTACTTGCACAAAATAGAGAAAGCAAAAATCAATGAATTGGACTTGCAATGAAAAAAGCTAGAAAAAGAACAAATTAAAAAATCAATTAAATACCAAATTTGAAATTCTGAAAACAAAAGGAGAGATTAATAAAAATGAAAGTAAGAAAATAATGAATTAATAAATAAAACTAATAGCTGGTTTTATTTTATTTATTTATTTTGCTTTTTTGCTGAGACAACTGAGGTTAAGTGACTTGCCCAGGGTCACACAGCTAGGGAATGTTAAGTATCTGAGACCAGATTTGAACCCAGGTCCTCCTGACTTCAGGGCTGGTGCTCTATCCACTGTGCCACCTAGCTGCCCTTAATAGCTGGTTTTATGAAAAACAACAACAACAACAACAAAATAGGTAAGCCTTTAATTAATTTGGTTAGGAAAAGGAAAGAAGGAAATCAAATTTTTAGTCTAAAAAATGAAAAGGGAGAATTTTTTACCAGGGAAGAAGAAAATAGAGCAATAATTGGGAGGTATTTTGCCCAACTATATATCAATAAAATTGATAATCTAAGTGAAAGGAAGGAATATCTACAAAAATATGATTGTCCAGATTAACAGAAGAGGAAATAAATTACTTAAATAGTCCTATTTTAGAAAAAGAAATAGAACAAGCTATTAGTCAACTCCCTAAGAAAAAATCTCCAGAGCCAGATTGATTTACATATTAATTCTACCAAAGATTTGAAGAATAATTAACTCCAATACTATGCAAACTAATTTTTTTAAATAGGGAAAGAAAAAGTCCCACCAAATTCCTTTTATGATATAAATATGGTGCTGATACCTAAACCAGGTAGAGTGAAAACAAAATAAGAAAATTATAGACCAATTTCCCTAATGAATATTGATGCAAAAATCTTTTTAAAATATTAGCAGAGATTACAGAAAGTCATCCCCAGGATAATACACTATGGACAAGTCAGATTTATACTAGGAATGCAGGGCTGGTTCAATAATAGGAAAACTATTAGCATAATTGACTATATCGATAACCAAATTAACAAAAATCATATAATTATCTCAATAGATGCAGGAAAAGCACTTGATAAAATCCAACACCCATTCCTATTAAAACACTAGTGAGTATAGGAATAAATGGACTTTTCCCTAAAAATGATCAGTAGCATCTATTTAAAACCATCAGCAAGTATCATATGTAATGGAGACAAACTAGAACCATTCCCAATAAGATCATGGGTGAAACAATGTTGCCCACTATCACCATTACTTTTCATATTGTATTAGAAATGTTAGCTTTGGCAGTAAGAGAAGAAAAGGGGATTAAAGGAGTTAAAGTAGGTAATGAAACCAAATTATCACTCTTTGCAGATGATATGATGGTATACTTAGAAAACCCTAGAGAATCAACTAACAACTACTAAAAACAATTCAACACTTTAGCAAAGTTGCAGGATACAAAATAAATCCACATAAAACATCAGCATTTTTATATATTACCAACAAAATCCAACAGCAAGAGATGCAAAGACAAGTTCCATTTAAAATAGTTGTTGATAATATATAATATTTGGGAGTTTACCTGCCAAGGCAAAGTCAGGAACTATATGAACACAGGTACAAAACACTTTCCATACAAATAAAGTCAGATCTAATCAATTGGAAAACTATCAAGAGCTCACGAGTAGGCTGAGCAACTATAATAAAAATGACAATGTTACCTAAATTAATCTATTTATTCAGTGCCATACCAATCAAACTCCTAAGAATTTATTTTGCAGATCTAGAAAAAATATTAACAAAGTTCATCTGGAAGAACAAAAGGTCAAGAATTGCAAGGGAATTAATGAAAAAATGCAAATCAAAGTTGTCTAGATGTGACAGGCCTAAAACTCTATTACAAAGCAGCGGCCATCAAAACCATTTGGTACTGGCTAAGAAATAAGTGTAGTTGATCAGTGAAATAGGTTAGGTTCACAGGACAAAATAGTCAATGATTATAGTCATCTCATGTTTGACAAACCTAAAGACCCCAACCTTTGGAATCAAAATTCACTATTTAACATAAACTGCTGGGAAAATTGGAAACTAGTATGGCAGAAACTAGGCACTGACCCACACCTAACACCCTATACAAGATAAGGTTGAAATGGATTCATGATTTAGACATAAAGAGTAATATTATAAGCAAATTAGAAGAACAAAGGATAGTTTAACTCTCAGATCTGTGGAGAAGGAATTTGTGGCCAAAGAAGAACTGGAGTTCATTATTGAACACAAAATAGATAATTTTTATTATATTAAATTAAAAAAGTTTTGTACAAACAAAACTAATGCAGAAAAGATTAGAAAGGAAGCAATAAACGGGAAACATTTTTACATTCAAATGTTCTAATAAAGGCCTCATTTCTAAAATGTATAGTGAATTGACTCAAATTTATAAGAATTCAAGCCATTGATAAAGGGTCAAAGAATATGAACAATTTTCAGATGAAGAAATTAAAAGCATTTCTAGTTATATGAAAAGATGCTCCAAATCACTATTGATCAGAGAAATGCAAATTAATACCACTCTGAGGTACCACTACACATCTCTCAGATTGGCAAAAATGACAGGAAAAAATAATGATGAATGTTGGAAGGGCTGTGGGAAAACTGGGACACTAATAAAACTCCAGAATGGATCTAATCATTCTGGAGAGCAATTTGGATCTTTGCTCAATGGGCTATCAAAATTAGCAAACCCTTTGACCCAGAAGTGTTTTGCTGGGTTTATACCCCAAAAAAATCTTAAAGGAGGGAAAGGGACCCACATGTGCAAAAATGTTTGTGGCAGCCCTTTTTGTAGTGGCAAGAAACTGGAAACTAAGTGGATGCCCATTAGCTGGGGAATGACTGAATAAGTTATGGTATATGAATGTTATAGAATATTATTGTTCTATAAGAAGTGAATACCAGGATGATTTCAGAGAAGTCCAGAGAGAGTTACATGAACTGATTCTAAGTGAAATCAGCAGAACCAGGAGATCATTGTACATGGCAACAACAAGATTATATGATAACAAAATGATCAGTTCTGATGGCTATGGCTCTTTTCAACAATGAGATGACTCAGGCCAGTTTCAATGATCTTATTGTGATGAAGAGATTCATCTACATTCAGAGAGAAGACTTTGGGAACTGGGTATGAGTCACATAGCATTTTTACTTTTTTTGTTGTTGTTTAATTGTATTTTATTTCCTTTCTCATTTTTTTCCTTTTTGATTTTATTTGTCTTGTGCAGCAAGATAATTGTATAAATATGTATGCATATATTGGATTTAACGTATATTTTACCATGTTCAACATATATTGGATCACTTAGCATTTAGGGCAGTGGATGGGGGGAAATGGGGAAGAAACTGGAACATACGGTTTTACAAGGGTTAATGTTGAAAAATTATGTATGCATATGTTTTGAAAATAAAAAGCTTTAATAAAAAAATCTTTATTTAATTGAATTAAAAAGTGTGCCTGCTATTTTTTAATGAAATCTAAATGACATAGAATTATTGTGCTTTGTCTTTGTATTCCCATTACTTACCAAAGAAGGTAACTCATAGTCATAGTTGGTACTATTAAAAAATGACTTACTCTTGGTAACTTCCCTAGTTCCTGATTTCAGTTCCCTCTTCTTTTTTAAAAATTTCAACAGTATTTTAATTTTACAATTACATGTAAAGATAGTTTGCAACATTCATTTTTGTATGATTTTGTGTTACAAGTTTTTTCTCTCTCTCTTTCCTCCCTCTCCTCCCACCAAAAAAAAAAAAAACCAGCAAGCAATCTTTTATAGGTTATACATATACAATCATGTTAAACATATTTACAAATGAGTCATATTGTGAAATAAAAATCAGAATAAAAGGTAAAAACCATGAGAAAGAAAAGATAAACAAAAAAGGGTAAAAAGAGTATACTTCAAGACATGGTCAATCTCTACAATTCTATCTTTGGATGTGGATAGCATTTTCTATCTCAAGTCTATTTATCAGTTCCCTTTTCATGGTTGTCTTCCTCCATTAGAATATAATATCCTTGAGAGAAGGACTGTCTTTCTGCTTCTATTTGTACTCCCAACAGCTAAGCCCAGTGGATTAATAAATCTTTATTTATTCAACTTAGTAAACACTTGATAGTTGATTATCCCGAGCCAACTGTTTACAAATTGTTCATTTTTTTAAAAAAATATTTTAATACACATTGCTTTATGAATCATGTTGGGAGAGAGAAATCAGAGCAAAAGGGAAAAACCATGGGAGAGGAAAAAAAAACAGTAAAAGGAAGTGAATATAGCATGTGTTGATTTACATTCAATCTCCATAGTTCTTTTTCTGAATGCAGATGGCATTTTCTGTCCAGTCTTTTGGGATTGCTTTGGATCACTCAACCACTGTGAAGAACCAAGTCTTTCACAATTGATCATCACACATTCTTGCTATTATTGTGTATACAATAACATATTCCTGGTTCGGCTTGTCTCGCTCAATATCAGTTCATGTAAATCTTTCCAGGCTTTTCTCATTCTCAAATCAGCTTGTTAATCATTTTTATAGAACAATAATATTGAACAACAATATTCCATTATCTTCATATACCACAATTTATTCAGCCATTCCTCAATTGATGGGCATCTACTCATTTTCCAATTCTTTACTACCACAAAGAGAGCTGCTACAAACATTTTTGTACATTTTCCCTTCTTTATGATTTACTTGGGATACAGAACCAGTAGTAGCACTGCTGGGTCAAAGGGTATGCACAATTTGATAGCATTTACCCATATTTCTAACCTTGATTACTTTGGGGAATAGGAGTTATACAGTAAAGTGGGAGAGAGTTTAGATTTGGAGCATGGAATAGAGCCAAATCCCTAGTTCTGGAACTTATTAGTTAAGTGACCCTGAGAAAAAGACATCCTTTGCCTCGTCCATTGAATTATAAGTTGGTTATACTGTCATTTGCTTTTCTTTGACTCCCCACCACCTAGCACAGTGCCTGGTACACAATAGGTGATTCATTCAAATGAATATTGGCTTGTTGACTTGTCTCAGATTCTTCACTTATAAACTAGGGTTAAAAAAACACATTGATATGAGGAAAAGGCTTTGTAGACTTTTAAATCTCATAGAAATGGTATTTATTCTTAATTTGACAAACCATTAATGCCACAGGGAAAATGTCTGCAAGCCTGAGTCCTGTTAACAGTGAGTTCATAGAGACATCTTGATCCCAGGGGAAATCCAGCTATGATAGGCAGCTTCCTCCAATCATCACAGTTAGACCTGGTTGGAATATCACCATTTGAAATTCTGTCTCAACTCAGAATGTTTTTCCCCCTTTCAGGTTGTTGAAGTTTTAATGATTGCTTTTGGAAGCTACTTCTGTCCTAAAAATGTAGTCTCTGCCTGGTGGGCTTGTTGCCTGTGATTCTGTGACTCATTCACAACTTCTCATGGTGTACTTCAAGGCACCAGAACTAGGAGAAGCACTAAGCTACAGAGAATGCTTTTTTTTCTTTAGCTCAGACTCAACTTGACAAACTTTTGATATACTTAATTCTGAGTTCATTACCTTGTCATTATTTCTCAGAATTTGTGTGTGTGTGAGTGTGTGTGTGTGTGTATGTGTAAAATAACCTGGCCCTTTCTTTGCAGGAAGGAATATGAGTGTGAAATTTTGCATTTGCTCTTATACAATTATAGATTCAGCGATATAATTATTTTCACTAATTTAGAGCTAATTCTCTTCAGTTTTGATAAAGAAACTCAGGCATAAGAGTTTAAATAGTCATTCCTAAGCTCATTCCAGAAGAACAGAGTTGAAATCTGAATTCAGGTTCTCTGATTCTGAATTCAATGCTCTTTCCACTGTAAAAAGTTGTCAGATGTGGACTCTAAAGGAGCAAGTTTTGCTAAACTTATTTTTCTTTTTTTCAAATGATAGATTCATAGCTTGGTGTTTTATCCAGAAATGACCCAACTTCTACTGCATTTTAAACATTCTCTCCACACACATCAGATAACAGGGCAAGAAAGTCCCTGAACTTTATTTTCTTTTACCTTCATATTAATTTCTTTCTAGGTTCAGGATTGTATACATAAAAAATAATATAGGGAATCATATTTTTCTTCATTTATAAACGACTCATTTTCCATGATAGGAGAAGAGAGAATCATAAGATTTAGAATAGGAAGAGACCATCAAAGTCAACCTAGTCCACTTATCATTTGGATATAATTTCTTTCTACTTGCCCATTCTCTCTCTTTTCTTTCCCTTCTTTCCACAACTCACTTCCTCCAGCTTCTTTCAGGATTTCTTGCCCAAATCCATTTAAAAGATAGGAACCAATGTCCCATCATCATTTTATCTGCATTTACCCAGTTCCATGTTGCTCCCCCTAGGGTTTCTGAAAGATTTTGAACCTTATCTCTACACGTCGACTAACAGAGCAGGAAAGTCTATGAAGTTTATTTCCATATTCATCTCTTCCCAGGCTCAGAATTGAATGCATAGGAGGCAATAGAGTGAATCATTTTTCTTCATTTATAAATGACTCACCTTCTACACCATAGGAAGAGAGAATCAGAGGCCTAAGAATGGGAAGAGAAGATCAAAGTCCATCTAGCTCATTCACTTAATGGATGAAGAAACTGAAGGTCAGAGAGGAGAAAAAGCTTCACCAGAACCTTAGAAGTATCAAGTAGCTAAGTACAAATACACAACCACATCCACACACTTACACACTCTGTCCCCTAACTATACTCCCCCAACACACACCATCCTGAATCCAGAATCAGAGATTGGTGTTTGGAGTGGGTGATTATAGAGATTATTGGACATGGTCCTTGGTCCCAAACATCAACAATCTCTGTGATATTGGTAAGTCGTTTTACTTTTCTGGGTCTCTTTTTTCTTTTTTGTAAAATGATGGGGTGATAGATGATATTAAATATCTCAGTTTCAAATTCTCTTTCCTTTGAGTGGTGAAAGATTTTGAGTCTTCAAGAATATAAACATTTCAAAAAAAGGGTCTCTCTTTGAATCCTTCTTGAAAGCTACTTCCGATAAACTTGTGCCTTCAGATTAACTAGCATTTAGATACATATATGTTGTCAGATTAAACAAGAGTCAGAGAAAGGGGTCGTGAAAACAAATATCTGGAATGGGTTTGGGCTGGGGAACTTTCCCGAAGGAAGAATAAAAGGCCAAAGGAAAACATAGCTACAAACCTACAGACAAATCTATCTAAGCCTCTCACCTATGATAAGCAGGGAGTATGGTGATGGGGAAAGCTTGCTAGAATTAGAATCAGAAGCATGGGATTTGAATTTCAGCTCAACCTTTACTGAGTGACCATGAGTAAAACACTTGGGTCTCAACTTCTTCATCTGTAAAGTGAGGGGATTGTACCAGATATTCTTTAAGTTCCCTTTCAGTTACAAACCAGTGAACCTCTGATCCTTATTTTCATGACTGAAAGAGCACTGGACTTGAGAATCTGTTCGAATATTGCCTCTTGCTGACTGTCTCTGACACTGTCTTTTGCCCAATAAAGGCATTGGGTTAAATGGTTCTTGAAGTCCCTACCAACTCTAGGGTTATGATCTGATGGTTCTACAAATGACCATGCTTATTATATCTTACTTCTCTTGATTATAGTGCCTTTGTTTTTAAATGGGGATGAAATAAAGAGGCTGGCTGCTAGATGGTGTGATAGTAGATAAAGCATTGAGTTTGCAAGTCAGGAAAACCTGAGTTCAAATCTAGCCTCAGAGTCCTTTCTATCTGAATAACCTTAGGCAAATTGCTTGGCTCTGTCTGCCTCAGTTTCCTTCTCTGTAAAATGAGCTGGAGAAGGAAATGATAAATCACTCCAGTATCTTTACAAAGAAAATCCCAAATGGAGTCATAGAGCGTTAGATATGATTGAAAGAAGAACATATTTTTAAAAATCACTTCAGAGACTATATTGTAAGGATACAATGAGCTAATGTATATAATGTTTTGTGAAACTAAAGCATTACATGAATGTCAGAATTATTCACAGTAAATGACATCACCACTTCTTCTTTAGACTCCTATTCAGAGTTAATTCAAAGCATAAGGTTGTACACAAGCTCACTAGACTTTAAAGACACATCACCCACAACTGATATTTATCTCCCACAACTATAAGATTTTCATAAGCTACCTACTATGTCCAAAATATAGCAGGGGAGAGTGGAAAGACCAGTAACTTACTGGACCTGCTTTCAGATCTCAGTTTTTCTCTTTGTTAGCTCTTTGACTCTGGGTCAACCATTTAAACTCTCTGGGTCTCAGTTTCCTTATCTGTATGATAAAGTCAGTTGGTGGGTTCTTAACTTGGGTTCTGGGCACTTTACAATTAAGAGTAAAATACTTTGATAATTGCATTTCAATCCAGTTGATTTCCTTTATATTTTATACATTTAAAAGCAATTTTTTGAAGAGGCTTGAATGTTTCATAAAAGGGCTACATCACACACACACACACACACACACACACACACACACACACCCCACTAAGAATCCTGTAGAATGCTACAGTAGGCACTCTGGCCCCCTAGATCCGATTTATGGTTGAAGCTATCCACCCAGTCCTGCTGATTAGATCCTTTGGCCTCTGGGAGTCAGACTACAATAGGAGTTGGCTTATGAAAATGAAAACTAAGAAATTGATCACACTAACCACTATGACAATACACATCTGTAGACAGCCTCTGGCTCTTGTGTTAAAATACTGGCCTTGATTCCAATAACTGCTCCTTGGTAACTCCAGGCAGGGGAAAAACAAAATGCAGCCATGGGGAGAGTTTTTAAGTGTTTGCTTGTGAAAGACTAGGCCCCTGCTGTGAGCTGGGAAGCAACTAAGCAGATTTATCAGTCAATACGACTGGCACTCCTGGAGAGCCCTAGGAGGGAGGGCTTGCCTGAGGAGAGGAAGTGATGTGGCTTTTCAGGCCTTACGTGCTGGAGAGGCCAGGTGTGGTCTTTGGAGAGCTCTTAGGGTGAGATCCAACTCTAATCATCTGTGTCATTGGGATTCATCCCTGGCCTTCACCAGAGACCCATGCTTTTGCCAGGCTCCCCCAGACATAAAGAGGCAGCCCCAGGCAGGCATCGACAAGCCATTATGCTTGCAAAAACAACTAGTGTTTCTGGGCCTGATTTAAGATGTTGCACTGATGGGAGCAGGCATGAAGCCTGCCTTCATTCCCTGTGTACTTTGGCCAGTGGAACAGCAGATGGAGCAGTTTCTCCTATTCCTGGGCAACGTTATGTAAATGAAAAGTATTTCACTTGTAAGAACAGAGATAAGAAGAGTCTCTAAGACTCTGAAATAACATGCAATGTGCAGAATACATGGAAGACTAACTCAGAGAGGGGAAGTTATTTTTTTGTCATGCAGATGCAAGATAATATAATTACTCTGAAACACATTACCCCATCATCCCTTCACTGAAGTGTGGGGGCAGGTTGCAAGTGCAGAATCTGCTGCCATCTGATAAGAGAGTCCTAAAATTTCAGGACTGCAAGCATTCTCAAGGATCATCAAACCTAACTTCTGTTTGAATAGTAAATGGCAGATCTCCTGATACACAGAAGCTACTCAACACATGCTTGCTTATGGATTTCAACATACCTCACAAGTTATAATAATAGCTAGTATGTATATTCAAAATGCATTACCTAAGTTATCTCATTTAAGACTTACAATAACCCTGAAAGGTAGGTTCAATTATTATTCCCAATTTACAGATAAAGAAATTCAGGCTGAGAGAGAGATTAAATGATTTGCCCAGGGCTACATGGATATTAAGGGTCTAAGGCAAGATTTGAAAATGAGTTTTCTTAGCTGAAAGGCCACCATACCACCTAATGACTTTGTGGCTAGTCCTCCAGCCTTCTCTTGAAGACTTTCATTAAGTTGGAACTTGTACTTCCAGAGGCAACATATCCAACTCTTAGCCAGCTCCATATGTTAGGAGGCTTTTTCCACTATATTGAGCACAAAACAACCTCAACAACTTCCTCAAGTTGCTTCCCATGTTTTGACCCAAGAATTTGCCACAAGCTAGGTGCTTAATAAATGCTTGCTGACTCAGCAGCCCTTTGAGCCAATGAGAAAAGTCAAATGGCCTATTACAAGACCACTCCTTCAAAGCCTTGAAGGCTGCCATTATGATCCTCTCTCTGCATCCCCTTGCCAAGAATAACAACTCTATTTCCTGAAAATGACAACATTTTGGAATGAACTTGATAATTTGGTCCTCCTCCCTCCCTTACCCCCAACTCTAATTTGTCAAGGCTCTTTCTAAAATTAATATTCAGAAGTGAAAACCATTTTTAATATGATCTTAGCAGAGCAGAACAAAGACAGACTTTCAACTAACTTACTTTGGATTCTGTTTCTATTAATGTATCCAAAGATTGCAATGGCCTTTTGTTTTTGCCTTCCACTTCTGCTGCTGATTCATACTGAGTTTCCAGTCCATTCAAAACCTTACTTATTTTTTCCCTTCATGAATTGTTATCTAGCTACTCCTTCCCCTTCATGGATTTTTGCAGATGATTTTTAAAAATGTCATTGTAAGTACTTTATGTTTATCTTTCTGAAATTTCATCACATTAGGGGCCAACCATCCTTCTATGCTTTGGGGACACTTTGGAAGCATGCTACTGTCATCCCCATAAAGTAGTATCACTAGGTAAACTGCTCAAAACAATGGCTGACCTTTAAGTAGCGTTCTACATACATTATCTCATCTCAGCTTCTCACAATACCTTTGTCAGGCAGCTACTAGAGATATTGTTACTCCTCACTTTTACAGATGATAAAACTGAAAAACTAAAAGGGTAGGTGATAAGCCACTTGACACACTCTATATGTTATCACATAGACTTTATGTTTTTTTAAGTTGCTTGTAGCATCAGTAGTGAGATTTCAACTCAATACTTCCTAATTCTAAACCCAACCAGAAGAAAGTAGGGGATATAGCAACACATATGGAGTTACAAAGATCTGAGTTCAAATTCAGTATCAGATATTTACTAGTTGTGTGACTCTGGGGAAGTCACTTGTTTCAGTTTCCTCATCTATAAAATGGGGATAATAATAGCACCTACTTTCTAGGGATATATTGAGAATCAAATTGCGGAGGTCCAGCCTCTGTGGGGAACTAGGTTCTTGAATGGAGGGCTGGAGTCGGCGAAGTGGAACAAGAGACAGCACACTCTATGGCGTGGTCATCAAGTTTGAGTTATTGGCAAAAGCTTGTTCAAATTATTCAAGAAAGCTTGTGATTTTTATAGTCTTACAAAGTTAGGGTTGATTAGAGATAGGACAATTATTTGGCTAGGAATTACAAAATTTTCTTGGGGCCCAGAAATTCCCAGGACCCCAGGTGCAATGCTTCTTAGAAAAAAAGAATGTACAGAATAAATTCATCAAACAACATAACAATAGTGAAACTTTAACTAAAGGTAAATGTACCTTGTGGTCATCACGTCATATCTGGCAGAACATGAGCTTCTCTAAAAATATCACATTTACTTATTCCAAGACTTATACAATGCTTTTTAATTTTTTAACATGGTCATAAGATTATTTAGAATAGAAACATTTTTTTCTCAAGAACTTATTTCCCTCAGCCCATTTATTAATCACTCATACAATAGCTTGTTTTTGTGTAGGGGTCAGTAAACTATGCAGTGGCCTACTTCTCTTACTTGATGTGTCCATCTATCACTGATGTTTACTGTTCTTTTCATCATATCATTATTTATGTAAGCTCTGCATAGGAGAGTGAAGAACCAGGTTGATTGAATTTGGAATTGTTTCAAACAAGAGGGAGTAACTGGAGATTTCTTTTGGAGTTTTTGGGGAAAGCTATCAATTTCCCAAGTTTCCCAGTCTCTAAGTTTGTTTAATGCTTCACTAGTAAAGAAACCTTTCATGTTTAGGCAGAAAGTACAAAGGGGCTTTTTTGAGGGTGAAGGGCTTCGTGCTCACCTCATTGTGATGGATGGATATATACATACAGCTATGCTAAGAGTTCCTAGGACAGAAATTAAGCAGATAATCATTACCCAAATGTATTCCTGAATGCTTAGTTCTGTAGGGGCTTCTTCATGTTGCCTTGATTACATGAGGGTCAAGACCCTGTGGAGACCTTGTCATTCCAGGCAGGGTCCTTAGCTCCCAGCATCAAATGAAATAATATTTAGCCCAGTACCTGCCTCATCATAGGTACTATATTAATGCTGCTGCTACTACTTTACCATTACTTTTATGACTGCTACAACCACCACCACACTGCTGCCATTACTTTAATTTTCTAGTTTCAACTTCTACTACCACTACCACCACTGCTATTATTATTAATACTACTACTACCAAAACCACCATCACTACCATTAATATTACTATTACACCTCTCTATGTTTCAGTTTCTTCATTGGTAAATTGGGAATAATAATAGCACTCTCTATTAGATACTTGTGAAAAGTTAAATAAAATAAGAGATACAAAATGGTTTGCAAAGTGTAATGTGATGGATATATGTTAGTTCTCATTATCATTCTAGTCACTACTAAGTAAAGCTATCAAATTTGCCTTTATCCAGATCAAAGTTAAAGCTATTCAACTAAAGAACATATTCCTGTGGTACTCTATTAGAAATTTCTTTCTAGTCAGAAGGCTCTTAACTTGGAGACCATGGACTTATTTTTTAATACGTTGATCATTGTATTTCAATATATTTTCCCTTCTAATCCTGTATATTTTAGTTCATACTTTTAAAAACATTCTTTGCAGGTATCCACAAGTTTCAGAAGCCTGCTCAAGGATTCCAAGCTAAAGAACTCTGCTCTAGGGTGACACAGACCATAAAAAAGTACTCTTTTGTGTTTTTAGTGCACAGAGATATACTAAATGTAACTCTTTGATCCCTGCTTTAATAAAAGGTTAAGGACTAGGTCTTCATCGCTAAGCATAGGAACTCCCACTATCAATGGCTGCCAGCATCTTTTCTACTGTTCATAGTTCTGGAGAGTTACTTTGGACATGGAAAGATTAAGTAGAGTGTTCAGTGCTGTAAAGCTAGAGTAGGACGAAGAAGAGACTGGGATTTAGATCTTTTTGACTGAGGACAGTTTTCTACCCATTACATTACACTGCCCTCATAAGACATCATTTTATATGCTCTATTAATGAATCTACTCATATGTTTTTTCACATAACTTTTCCCTCCTTATGACCCCACTTCCTCCCCATCTGTGCTCACATTCTAATGGAATTGTCTGAAACAACCATTGACTCTAGCATTGCTTGATTTTTTTAGTCCTTAGATTGGCACAAAATAGAACTGTATGTGTCCTCCCATACTTATTTTAAAAGGCAGATTGCATATCAAAGGAACTTGGAACAGACAGAAACTACTCACCATGTAACATTTCAATAATCATCTTAATTACTCCCATGAACTTGCTTGCAATTTATTTGAGAGATTCATAGTCAGCTCCTCTGCAAGCCTGAAAAATAATCATTGATTTAGCTTGTTTGGTTTGTATGGGCTAATGTCTTATTTTTCTGGAAATGTCTTACCACATTAGGAATCCCCCCCTTGGAGTTATTTTCCCTTAACATACTGTAGTTACATCCTGACTTTTAACTGTCAATGCCTTTCTACCAGAATTGTTGCCTCACTCATTAATCTCTCCTTTTATCTAAGACATACTCAGTTTTTTAGAATGGTCCTATTTGGAGATTTAAATACATAGCAGATAATAAAAATAGTTTGCAGCACTAAAATGTTTGTATCCTTGAGTTCTCTTCCTTCCTAGCTTAGCACTTCTCTTTTAAGCAAGAAAGTAGAGCTCTGGGGTTTGTTTCATACATCACCAACTTTCTCATTTTTGACACTAATTGGAAATATCTTGATGAAAAAAGTTGTCAACTTCCTCCACACTTCACTTAGAACTTTTCTCCCCTCTTTTCCTCACATTATTTATTCACTTTGTCTTCAGACAATCTTGCCAATATAAAATGTAAAATTTCATATGAGTCTTAAAAATCAATTCCATAAGTACAGAACGAGAGAAGGGTGATCAGACAATAATTTGTCTGAAAAAGTAAAGTTTTAGAAAATGTCTAACACAAAAATTAATCCAATGGTTAATATGGCTGCCAAAGTGTGTGATCTAAAAGTACATTAAAAGAGACATTGTGTCTAAAATGAGGAAAGTGATGGTCCTGCTAAACTTTGCCCAAGTCAGGCTGTATCTCAAGTATTATGTTGAGACCTGAGAACCATATTTTAAAGACAATACAAGACTGTAGTGTTTATAAGGGAGGGTGGCCATGATAGTGAAAGAACTGGAAATTATACTAAGAAGCTGATGTTTATCAAAGAGAAGTTTTGAGAGGAGCATGCTCATGTCTTTAAGTATTTTCTAGTTTTCACAAAGAAAAATTAAACTTATTTTGACTGGTCAAATGGCAGAATTAGAAGTAGTGATTCAAAGCTAAGAAGATACTGATAACAAAAAGGAATCATCATTTTAAAGGATAATGTATTACCTTTGGAGATAAAACATTCCTCATAACTTGCTGTCTCCAAATGGAAGCTGGATGATCACTTATCAAGCATATTGTCAAGTGCTTTCCTGACCAGATATGAGTTAGACTGAAGGATGCTAGAGGTCACTTAAAAGCAAAGTGACTGTGATTCCATTCCCTGTTCTGAACTGAAGAGGCTACATGTCATTTAAGGAGCTAGTTTCTGATTTAATCTGCTGTCACTATTTGAATTTTAGAGTAGCATCTTTAGAGTGTAGGAGGATTTTTTCACTGTTCTTATTTTTTATTTTATTGAGAACTTTCTTTGAGAAAATTAGAATTATCTTTTCAAATTTCAGTGAATCATAGAATGCCTTTGAGACCTCAGATGTCATGTAGCTCCATCTGCAAATTAGCCAAAAAAAGAAAGAAAGAAAGAAAAAAGCACTACAATATCCCTATTAAGTAATCCTCTAACTTCCTTGAAGATTTTCAATAAGTGTGAAACCCAGTAGGTCTTGAGCTAACCCAGGTCACTTCTGCAGAGCACAAAGCATAAGGAATTTTGGTGTATTAATGTCCAATCTAAATTCAGTTTTTGTACCCTCTACTAACTGTTCCTGCTTCTGCCTTCTGAAGCCTCATAGAACAAGTTTCTTCCTTTTTTCATGTGACAGCTACTTAAATACAAAAAGATGGTTATCATACCCCCACCCCAGTTTTATTCAGTGAATAGAGCTTTAATTGTAAATTTATAAACATAAATCCACTTTTTTTTTGCAAGAAGAATTGTGCTTTACTATCTCTGTTATTTTCAAGAACAACCCAAAATTCCTGTTCCTTACCTTCTCCACTCATTTAGGACATGTCCTTGTTGCATTCATTTCTTCATACCTCAGATAGATAATCTCTCAGTCATGTTTGTAGGGAAAACACCATATTCAGAATGGCCTCACATTGGAGATCACGATCAAAAGAAAACTATGCCCTACTTATTTGCTTATTTGTGGTGAGCTATAGTTAAGTTTCTGTTAAGTCCTTGTCCAAGGTGCTGGAGTAGGAATTCAGTGAGCTTCACAAATAGATTCATCATGCTTGATTCAAGAGGAAGATGGAAAGGAAGTTGTTTGTGAATAATAAATAAATGAATGAATGAATGAATAATTCGTGTATATAAATTAATAATAAATAAATAAATAATAGTAATAAAAATGCAAGAGCATCTTTTTTATCCATGAACTCAGTTAAAAGGCAGCAGAATAGATAAGGAGCTTTCTTAAGGGAAGACATTTTCCTACCTTGTGTTACCCCATACAAGCCAGTAGATTCAGTACTATCATGAACTGCTAATAGTAGTGGATTTGACAGCAGAAGATATAGGACTCCAATCCAAAGCCTCTGCTCCAGGATAAAATAGCAGTGGAGGTATTTTTGAAGTTCAAAAGAAGAGAAAAAGGAAAGGAAAGGAAAGGAAAGGAAAGGAAAGGAAAGGAAAGGAA
>JAJPUD010000082.1:921686-1053590 GCA_023553655.1 Myrmecobius fasciatus | reverse complement strand
AGGAAAGGAAAGGAAAGGAAAGGAAAGGAAAGGAAAGGAAAGGAAAGGAAAGGAAAGGAAAGGAAAGGAAAGGAAAGGAATTGAGCTCAGTACTTTTTCCACCGTTCCATTCTTTATTTATTATTGTTTAATCATTTTTAGTTCCCATTTAGGGTTTTCTTGGAAAATTTATTGGAGAGGTTTGCTAATTCCTTCTCTGACTCATTTTACAATTATGGAAATGAGAGAACTGGGATCAAGTGATTTGTCCAAGACCACACAGCTAATAGGTGTTTAATGTCAGATTTGAACATAGGAAAATAAATATTCTTGACTCCAGGCCTGACAATCTATCCACTGAATAACTTTGCCATTTTATATTTACTTAGCATTATTTCTAAAAACTAGAATCCATAAGGGGAAGATTCAGTTCTCTCTACTGATACACTTGAACCAGGACCACCAGAGTTCATGGGTAACAAGTCAAAACACAATGACTTGTAATAGGAAGGAGCTAACTTGTACATATCACTAAACTTTACTGCAGTACTATTTTTCAGATACAGTTAAGCATTGTAGAGGAGAAGAAAAGGGACTAAATTTGTAGGCATGATATTGGTTTGATTCTGGCTCTGTTTCATAATAAATGCATGATCTTGAATGAGTTCCTTCACCTTTTTTGTGGGTCAGCACTTCTTTACCTTTAAAGTGATGGTGCTGGAGTTAGATTGTTGTTATCTTGGTCATATGATAAAAGGAGAAACATGATATGAAGCATTTTGCAAACATTACATAAATATGAATTGTGATGATAATCATCATCTTAGGATGTTTTTCTAACATGTCTTTAAGAACAGTTTACAACTCTATCAGAGGTTGTATGGATTCAGTCCCACATGGAGGAAACCAAATCAAGTTAAGATAATTTCTATAATTCTCTTCAGTTCTATCAGTCCATAATTATTTGAAAACACTAGTCTTTTTTACACTTTTAAATTGTGTTTGTGAATTTTAGTTATAATATTAGTTATAGTATTAGCACTATCTGATTCAATCCAGCAAAGAGTTATTGAGTATCCACAAGTGGAAGTAGTGAGGATATAAATACAAATTAAAAAATACAAAAATCTCTGATCCCAAGAAGCTCATATTCTCCTTGGGGAGAATCCAGTATGGTGATGCTAAGTCTACATAAGATAATTTAATGAAGGAGGGAACTAACATCTGAGAAAAGGAAAATAACATTCCTGTAGGAAATAACCCAGGAGCTGAGCTTAGGAGGAAATTGAGTTTTCTGGAAGGCAAAGATGGGAAGGTGAGGGTAATGTACACAAAATAAGAGAATTGAATGCTAGTTAAGGGTACAGCAATTAGGTCATGTTGTTAGGGTCATAGAGTACATGGGTAGAGGTGATGTGAAAGTTGGGCTGCAACCATACCGTGAAGGGCTTTAAATGTCAATTTAATAGTTGGTATTTTTTTCTCAAAGACAACAGGGAGCTTACCGGAGGCTTTGAGCATGATTAGGCTTTTGCCTTAAGATTTGCACATCATATTGTATAATGTGGAAAATTCATTTTTATCTTAATGTATCATAGTTACCCATTTTTCAAAACTGAAGCTCCAAATAATCTATCTCATGCCATTCAGATGTGTATTAACTGATGCAAATGCACAAACCCCAAATTCTACACTATTAATTCTATGAAGATACTATTACTCTAAAAGACAACAAGTTATCTCATGCAGAAGAATAAAGGATAGTCTCAAATTTTGTTGTTCTTCAGTTGTTTCATTTGTTCACCTCATTTGAGGTTTTCTTGGTTAAGATAAAGGAGTGATTTGTCATTTCCTTCTCTAGGAGGTCCATTTTGTCAGACATTCAGAAATTAAGTGACTTGTCCAGAATCATACAGCTGAGAAGTGTCTGAAGTTGCATTTAAACTCAGATCCATCCTGACTCCAGTGCTCTATGCACTAAGTCCAAACTAATGCTCTCCAAATCACTGATGCTTTATGCAGGTCTCCTTTCCTAATTATCTTGGCTCAGGCTGATCTTAAAATGAGTTTACATTCCCTGAGCTCATGAAGCTGGTGGGAAGACGAGAGGCCTCAAAGCATTCTCAGTGGCCAGGAGAAGTCAACATGGGAGTAAAATCCATAATAAAAAATCCCCCACCTGGATAATTGGAGTGCAAACAATTTGAGTTTGTCTGTATTCTTACTCAATTGTTATCAGGTGAGAAATGTGCTGCTTTTCCACAGGGAGGTTACACAACATGTGCATTTCCAATCCATGATGGAAAATACAGGTGAAATTTCTCTCCCAGCAGATGCCCATATATTCTTCTTCTTGCATGATCTACACTTGTCTTAATTTCCTCTCAATTACATGCAGGCATTAACTAATACTGACTAACTGCAGCCCAGAATAATCATTGCTATCTGCTCCCTTTGTAAATATAACTCCCGAGCTGAGCGGGAAGAATAATGGTATATTTGCAGAAGGCAGCTAATTAAACGGAGCTTCAATGGCTTTCAGTTTGCCAGAAGGAGCCATTTTCACAGCAAAAATTGTGCAGAAGCCGGCATGCTTACCAGGAACAACTCGATAGAACATAATTCAGGGTTCCCAAGACAAAAATTCAGTTCAAGACAAATTTACACAGGCAATAAAAAGCTCATTAAGGAAGATATGAAGATCTTTCTACTATAGTCCAATAGTTAAAAGAGGTTATCATTTTTTTCTCCAGTTTATTTAAGGCACAGTTTATATATCATTGTTTCATAATGGTAGTAATTGCAAGTGTCTCTCAAACATTTGTGGCTGAAATGCTTTCTTCTTAGTTCTCTTATCTTTTCTTACTTAGTCAATGAGAGAAGTAGCAATTCACATTTAAAAAAAATAAATAAGATGGGACTGTTATCTGCATTGTTTGAACTTTATGGCAATATTGCAAAATTTGCCTACTCTTCGGCCAAATATTTTTTAAAATCTGCTATTCATTTAGTTAAGAAATTGGGTTATGCATACAATTGAGTTTTTCATGCTGAAAAGCTCTCTTGTCTTATGTTTTGGTGAATCATTGATCTCAGATTATGTAACCACAGTTATGTGAGTGATAACCTTCTGACAAATGAAGGTCTAGAACCACCACTCCCCTAAATGGTCTTAGGTTTGTGTGTTTTGCAAAGACGGGGTGGTGGGCTCCAGGGAGAAAAGGGATATTCTTGAGGTACTTTCCTTAACTTGATTTCAAAAGTGAGAAAAAATATTAGGGAAAGTGAATGGGAAAAGTCAAAGAGGTACAGAGGGAAAGAAGGAAGGAGGAGAAGAGAGAGAAAGAAAGAGATTTTTGAGGCAGATTGATACTTAGAGACCATCGTGATTTCTGAAATCCTCCATAGTGCATGAGTTCATTGAGTTTCTGGAGGCTGGGCTGATTTTTTCTTACAGTCTTCATATAATTCCAAAATTTGTTTCTATCTACTAGAAGTAGTGATTTGGCAGGCATAGGCACTTTTTCCATGTTTAATTAATTCCTCTAATTTTGTGGTAAGTGAGAATAATGGGGCTTAATTTTGCTATTTATGTAAAATTGATTGGTAATTATGGAGAGCACAGGAGATTTGGCTTTACAAACGAAAATTAAGTGACCTCTCCATCAGGATGCCTTGGCATACCTCATTCATCCATTGTGAAAAAGCATAAATGGCAGAAAGGCAGATGTTGTAGAGATGAATGCAGGTTTTGTGATGTCTATAGAAGTCAAAATATGGAAATGCACAGGCTCCTTTTGAAAAGCTGAAATGAGACCACACAGACGTCAATGGAATAACACAATGTAGGAAAGAGCGGGCTTTGTTTTAAGGTTCATCATTTACCTTTTGATATGACTTTGGCACCTCGATTCCCAATATATTCTGGCTCTCGTACCCCAATTAAGAAAGAAGCATCTCCCCAGAGCCATTTTATAGTGAAAGGATTGTGTCACAGTAATGATTTCAAGAAATATGAAATTTGAGGCATTTACTGCCCATTCTCATAATCATTGGCAACTCATCCAAATTCATCTTACATACAATTCTCATTAAATGTCATTTGTCTTGTTCTCTAAGAACCCAATATGCTCAGAGTAGGTTGGCCTTAGAGGTCAACCAATCCAGTGCATCAGTGTTTAAGTCTTCTTGATGTTCTCCTCTTCTAGTTTATCTTTTATTGAAAACTCATTTCAACAATAACTTTTTTGTCTTTATTAGACTATTTCTATGATTTCATGTGAAAATATCTTGACTGTACCATGAAATTCAACCCAACAAATATTTTTCAATGCCTTCTATATGTGAGATAATGCCTACTTATAGTCAAGATGGCAACTAGAAGATGGTGATTTGAATACTTCCTTGTTAACCTTATAATTGATTAATATCACTTTTCAAGGATATTAAAGTTTGTCAGTTTCTTAATCTTAATGTTGTCATTTTTATTTTCCATGGGTGGTAGGGTGGCATTTAGGTATTTCCGTGGTATCATTTTTTCTTTTATAAAAATTTTATTGATTCATCTCCTTTTAATAAAAAAGCATTGTTATTTTTCCATAAAATCCACTGTTAAATCTTCTACCATAAGAAGGAAAAAAGTTATTTAAAAACTAACAAAATAACCATATCTAATAATATTTTCAAAATCCTGATCCTGAAGTTTCCCTCTTTTTGCTAATAGAAGGGTCATATGTTTCATCACCTGTTTCTCAGGACCAAAATGGGTAATTGTGATTAATCTGAGTTCAGCTAGTTAGGTTTCAAGTGCTTTGCAAACTTTAACACACTATATAAATAATGCTTATTACTGCATTATTTATTATTTATTATTATGCAAATTCTGTTTTCCTTCATATAATTGTAGTTGCTATGTACATTCTCCTGGTTTTGTATCACTTTACATCAGTCAATATAACTCTTTATATGGATAATTTTTTTATTTATATAAATTTTTTGAATTTTTCAAATTCACCATTCTCATGGAGCAATAATATAACATTTCAGCTATATCAATGATCACTCACTTTGTTTTCAGATCTTAGTTGGCACAAAAGTGTTGCTATGAATATCTAGTTTATAAAAGACCTTTCATTCTATCACTGACTTCTTTGGGACAGGTGCCTAGCAGTTTGAAGGACTTTTTTTGTATTAAGTTCCTCAAGAGTAAGAGAAATTTCATTTACGTGTTTGCATACCCAATGTCTGGCACAATTTCTGGCACATAATGACTGCTTAATAAATGATCAGTGGTTAATTAGTTCATTAATAATTCAAATTATTTTTCATAATGATTGGACCAATTTATAGCTTCAATAATAGTGTTATTAGTCTATCCATCTTTCCACTGCTCTGCCAAAACTAAGTATTTCTGTCTTTGCAAACATCTTAAGGTTTCAAAACTAGTAAACAGTTTTGCTCTATGACATATAAACCTCTTTATTTTATAAATGAGAAAATTGAGTTTCAGAGAGAGAGGAATACTTTCCCAAGTTAATTGAATACCATTAAGGCTACTTGATCTGCATTATGCTAAGTAATTAGGAAATAAATATATGCCAAATAAAAGTATATGTGACTTTCTTTAGAAGAGATGAGTATCTTTCAGACTTCTAGGGCTTGAACATTGTAGGAGATAAACTGAGGCTGGATGTCTCTCGTTCAGAAGTAGAGCTTGGAGTTAAATCTTTCACTCTTTACAGAAAAGCTTTGCAGATAGAAGAAGTGAGCTCCCATTTAGTACCACCTGCTGAAATGGGTTTACATTAATTAACCCTGCAAAACTATTGAAAAAAATGACAATATCTTAATTAGCTGATGGCTATCACTACTTTTTTCTCATACTTGACAGGTTATAATGCTTTCACTCAAGGAAACTCGGGGACAATGGATCTCCGGATGTATTTTTTAATGCTTATTACTTTGAACAAGCAAGTCGCTTTTTACTCCCTAATGTTATTCATGTACTTATCTAATTTAGCACTTTAACAGAATAGACAGGAACAGCTGGTGGCATTTTTTCCTTTCTCATAGTTAATTTTATTTCTCAATAAAGTAATTTGCCCTATTTGAGCTTTGCAATGAAAGAATAAAGATCAGGGTCACATGCAAGTTTGCATTCAACAAAGATCTGTTCCAAACTGGGAACTGGGAAACAGTGGTAAGTACCCTGAAAAACTATCTATCAGGAGGATGGTCCTGCCCAGCTTAATTTGGAAACTCTGGTTCTGGTTCATTTAGAATGAGATTGCAAGTTAGCAGGCCAGGCATTATAACTACTTCATGGTACTCCATGTACTACTGTAAAAAAATAACTTGAGAGAGCTTGGAGGCCTAAGGGATCAATTGCAAATATCAAAATATGAGAAGTATATTCCATTCATTCTATATTGATCCCACACCTCTAACCTCCTAATTTGGGTTTGATAATATAAAATTCAGTTACCATAACTTCCATCACAAAATTTTGATTGGAAATATTTGGGCCCCAACTTGGACTCATGTTTTTGGCAGTTGACCAAGAATTCTGTCTGATTGAAGGTGAAGGGAAAGGGCAGTAGATCTAATCCAACTTCTTTATTTTTCAGATAAGGAAACTGAGTTCCAAAGAGATCAAGCCACTTTTCTAAATACATGGGTAGTAAATAGTTGTTCTGGTATTCCTACTCAGGTCCCTGTCTCTAAATTCAATACATTTTCCAATGCTACCACTGTCTTCTCCTTCTTCACTTCTTTCTTCTTCTTCTTTTTCTTCTTCTTTATTCTTCTTTCTTCTTTTCCCTTCTTCTTCCTTCTTTTTCTTCTTCTTCCATCTTCTTCAGTATAGATTATCAATTGATAATTGATACTCAACTGAGAATTTAAGCAAGTAGTTGGGATCACTAAGAGGCAAAGTAGATTTCTCAGGCTCACATGGAAGTATATATCAAGGGTAAGGGACAGCTTGCATCCATGGCTTTCTGATTTCAAGGCATACCATCTAGACCCTATATCATGACATCTCTTCCCACTGAATTTATTGATTATCTCATTTTCCTTTTTATATTCATAATAATAATAACTACCATTTCTACAGAGATTTAAAGTTTGCAAAAGTTATTATATATTTTATTTTATGATTACATTTAAATATAATGTCATATATACCATATATAATGATTATGTATAAATATATAGTGATTATGTATAAATACATAGTATATACATATTTACATATAAATATATACAATTTTATATTCATATATAAACAAGTAGTTATTATAAATGTGTGTATTTGATCCTTTTAACAAACTTTCTACATAGATACTATTATTATTCCTATTTTGCAGATATAGAAAATGGGACTGTGAGGGGTTAAGTAATTTACCTAAGGAAGCACAGTTAATAATATCTAAGACAGTGAGTTTAAACTCGGGTCTTCTGGACTCCATTTCTAGCATTCTGTTCTCTATTCCAGCTAACTGTCTCTAAGAGAAGTACATACCTAGTTTTAAAACAATCTTTAACATACAAGACCTCAAATTTAATAAATAGATACATTGGAATAGGGGTGAAATGGGGGTATCATTCATTTCACCAAAGCAGATCTTCATCAGCCTCTTGATAGAGGTTGCTACAGATTGCTGGCATTGAGATTGACACTGACACTGACACTGACACTAATATTACCATATTTGGGTTCAAAATGCTGTTGTGATCATCAGCAATTCTTTTAACGTCCTTGGTTTTTATTTTCCTCTCCTATAAAATGACCCTAATTGTCATTCCAACTCAGAGGTCTCATTTCTTTGTTCACTCTAACAGAATGTTCTCTCATGGTAGTTCTGGAGCTACTACCCTCCTTCTACTATAATTATCTGACTATACTTTCAACTCTCTTGAAAGTATATGCATTATATTTCACTGGATCCCTGGTATTGTTTTTCACATACCAGGTATTCTTTAAATACATGCTGAATGTAGAAACATGGAGGTTGATTGAGTCGCTTCATTAATCACCACATCTCATTTAAAGTAACCACCTTAACAAGTGAGAACATTTTTATTGAATCAATCCATCCATTAATAAAAGATATAAAAGTAAAAAAAAAAGTCCTAATCATTGTGGAAGGGCTGAAGGCCAGTGAGTGAAATGAATTCAACTACACAGGAATATTAGGATTGGCTAAGGAATGAAGTCATTGGTTAAAGAGCAAACCAATGAAAAACTTTGGGATGTGAATGGTAAGTCAGTCTGGAGAGGACAGCTTCAGTTGAACTTGTGAGAGGGACTCAGTAAAGGCACAGAATGGGGAAAAGAAGTCCTTTGTCTCTTCCCAATTTCCTTTCCCAAAAGATAATCTTGTAAACTTAGGAAGTTTAGAAGATTTTGGAATTCCCATGGGTTTTTTAAGCAGTAACTGACAGTAGCATATATATTGGGAGCTGAGAACAAACTAGTCAAATTGAGGAAAGGTAGTTTCAGTTCCTACATGGAGCCTAGGATATAACATACCTTCATGAGTATTCTATAAAGCATAAAAATAAATCCCAATAATCAGGAGCTATTAGTAATCCCATGTGGTCTCTGGCTGACTCTATTTTGCCTTATTCTCTCTGTGTGCTTGTTTAAGAGTATGACCCAGACTTGTAAGAAGGTGTTTTATATCATCCTTACTATATCACCTTAGCAAATACTTTTTTTAAACGCTAATTAACTTTGAGTGACTAATTGTTATCAACTGATAACCAATGGGGTAACTCATTAGTGGGATCTTGTGAGTGATTACACTAGAAAATTACCCTCGACCCTTCAGGGGTTACCCCTAGAACATACTGAGTGGATATGTAGCCAGCTATCACCTTAGAATTCAGCTTGCTAGGGACAATCAATTCTGGGGGAAAAAAAGTAGACCTTCATTACAAATAAATGAATGCTAGTTAGAGTAATATACCTCTTGAGTCAACTGAGCTACAAGTCCTTTGATAAACTGGTCCCATGGTTTACCAGCTATGCGGCATTGAATAAGTGAGTTAAGCTCCAATCCAGGTCACATTTCTTCACCTTTAAAATGATAAGGTTATTAGTGTTTCAAAAAGATGGGAAAGGAAAGGGGATAGACATTTATTAAGTGTCTACTATATGCCAGGACTATGTTAGGTACTTTACAAATATTTTGTCATTTGATCTTCAACACAATCCTGTGAGTCAGGAACTATCATTACCTCCATTCTCTAGTTGAGGAAAAAGAAGCAACAGAGATTAAATGCTTTCCTCAGGATCATACAACTAGGAAATTTCTGAAGTTGCATTTGAACCCAGTGCTTGGGCCAGGTAAAGAACATCCCCCCCAACATATGAATACATATTATGCGATATTAAAATGCAAAGAGAAATAGAAGGAAAACATAATGCAATAAGCAGCCTAGGCTTCAGGAACTAAACTGGATTGGCCACGAGGTGTTTCAATATGACTGATAAACTCACCATAAGTAATTTAAGTATCTTTTACATCAATTAAGACAGGATAGAAGAAAAACAAAAATAATAGGGAAAATTAACAGCTTGGAAAAGATGGCAAAGAATCTCAGTAAAACTTTCCATTTACAATAAAGATTTGTGAAATAGAATGAAACTGAAATTCAGTTCACTGGGAAATAGAATCATCCTGATCAGGTACAAAGTGGCAGAAACAAAAGAATATATATATTAAAAGAAAATCAAAAGTGAATACATTGGGAAAGAAAATTGAGTATGTCACAAATGAAATTAATGGAACTAACTAATAGGCATCAGGGAGACAAGCTGAATTATTGGAATCCTGTAAATAAGAAAGATTTTATTTTAATTTTACACTTCAAAACATCATACAAGAATGTTTCCCAGATTAATTGCATCCAGGGAGAGAATTAGAATGAGAGAATCCTTAGAGCTATCAATAGAAATAAGCTCCATATTGTCAAATTCTAGAATTACATTGAAAGAGATGAAGGAGCAAGGAGAGATTGGAGAGATTGATCATGTTACCAAAAATAAACCCAATTTGAATTACACAGGTTTTCTACTCCAAGGTTATAAATGATGGAAAGACTGGGAATATAGCAAATCTCAAGGGAAATTGGAAGTAATCCAAAATTAGTTTTCTGACAAAATAAAGCAGAATTTTCCAAATTAAAAGTTCTTTTTCTTAATTCAATAAAAGAATTACAGGTATTTTTACAAAAGAAGTCAAGCCCACCTAAATTCTTTGATATGTTAAGAAATGAGAGTATAGAGATTTTAAAGAACCATGAATGCATGTGCTGCCTCAATAAACTCTAAGAAGAAAAAGTTATCATTTCTTTGATATCCCTTTTTACAAATGGCATAGAAAGAAAGTAATAATTATAATTTGATTCACCTCAGAGATTTAGAACAGAGAAACACAAAGTTAGTTACAAACTTAAAAGAGGGTAGTGGAAAATGGCAAGAGAAGAAGAATATTTTTAAGAGTGGGCAGTCTAGATGAAGAACAAATGAACAATTTAGGAGAGAAATAATAAATAGGACAATTTTGAAATGAGAGTCCTATTCTGCACTGGGAGAAGAATGACAATAGGAAAAAAGTTTTGTAAAAGTGTTAGTAAAAATATGTATTTGGGATGTAGCTTAATATTGGAGTGGGAAAATGTTTGTGTCTGTTCAAAGATTAGGACTTGATTGATACCAGTGAATTAATTGTAAGTTATGTTCTAATTTGATTAAATACAATTAAGAGGATAAGTGGACAAAATTAACAATTGTAATTGTGATCATAAATAAATTGAATTTTCTCATAAATAAGGATAATATCACTGAGTGGAAGTAGAAATACAACCAGAATCCTGCAATACGGTGATTACAAAAAACATATCTAAAACCAAAGGATAGATAAACATTTAGAGTAAAAATTTAGAAGAAAACTAAGTATAACCCATCTCCCCCCAAATAGATCTTAGCTGTCTAGTCTTTTGACCAAAGAACAAATTATAGAAATAACAAAAATTATATATATATATATATATATGTAATAACAAAAGTAAAAAATGTAAATGTCCAATAAAAGGACTCTTCATATTTTTAAACACATTAACAAAAGGTAAAAAGAAAAGATGAATGAGTTGGAAATGTAGCAAAAAAAAATTAGAAAATGAAAAATTTAGTATATTAAAAAATCACCATAGAGTTCATTAGAAACATGAAATAAATGATGAAAATAAAAATAAATGAAATAAATCCATGCTACAAGTGAATTATTAAATAAAAGAAGACTTTTTAAAAGAAAAAAAAATCTCCATCAAAAATAGAGAGAAATACATTGGAAAACAAAATGATCAAAAGCCAAAATATACATCAGCAAAATACAATTTTAGCTGAAATAAGTCAATATTAAAAAATATAAAATAATACAAAATTTAAAAAGAAATAGATTACAAAAGTGAATTAACTTCATAAAAATAAATTGAACAATGATTTATGAGCTTCCATTTCTAAAATACAAATAATACCAAATGAATGTACAAAAAAAAATTCACCAAACTTTTAAAGAAAAAGAATTCTTGCATTATATAAATATTCTTTCAAATATAGGGGGAAATTATCTCATACCAAATGTTTCTATAAAAGAAATTTAATGCAGATGTCAAGCAGCTGCCAGAAGACCAAACATCTTTCCAGTATGGACTGCAGTAACCAAAGAGGGGAGTATGTCTTGTGGAGAAGGGAATTGCCAACTTTATTAACACTGCCACCAGCTGCCAACTAACTGAGAGAGAACAAAAAGACAATTCATCCTGACCACCCATTCTGCTACCAGAGGGACCCTTAATAGTCATTGTCTTGGGGAGTAAATCTCATAGAGATATCCTCCCAACTTCCCCTACAAATGCTGTAACATCTGCTTCTCCAGCAGTTACATCTACTGAATACCCAGAAAGTAAAGTTATCATCACCAAAGTCCTTGGCACTGTCAAATGGTTAACATTAGAAATAGATATGGTTTTATTAATAAAAACAATCCACTTGGCTTGTAGTTGAAACTTCCTATATGTGTTGTCTCCCTCAGTTAGTATATAAGCTTGAAAAGAGAGACTGTCTTGATTTGCTATGTATGTCACTTGGGCTTTGCATATAAGTGCTTAATAAATGATATTTTTTGATCATTTGATACTGTACAAACAAGGGGAAGACAAGTGTGAGAAAATGAATCCCACACCAATATCATGCAGAAGCTTTGATGAACAAATGCAGAATAAAAGTTTGGAATATGCAATAAAGAAATAGACCAAACAAGTATTTACTATTACCAAGGATTTATAAATAAATGTCTAGCTTAGTTTAATAAATCATATCCATTATGAAAAATAAAAATCTTATGAACACACATATATAAATATAAAAAACTTCAATAAAATACAACACTTACATATATTTAATTTTTTAAAGCACAGGAGTTCCAGGGGTTTTATTAATATGATAAAAATAATCATGATTGACCACTAGGTCTTTGTAATGGAGAAACTTTAGAATTAATCTTGCTAAGAAAAGAATTGAAGCAAAGTGTTCATTACCACACCATATTCCTGTACAAACAGTAGCTAGAGCTAAAGGGGGGGGGGGAGGAATAAGCAGTAGTTTAAAAAATAGCTAAAACATTACTGTTTATATAGAATAATATGATGGCTTATTTGGAAAAGACAATAAAATCAACAAAATATTAAAAGAAACTAAGTCAAAAATAATGAAATATACAACAAATGGGCAAAATTTCATCAAGATTTCAAAACATTCATGACAATATGGCATGCTTTGCAAAGAACTTGAAACAAAATGGACACCATAAATTGGGGAATGGAAGAAAAACTATGATTTATGAATGCAATGGAATATCGCTTTGCAGTAAGAAATGATGAGCATGAGTAATTCAGTGAAATATGAAAGAATTTGTAAGAACTGATGCAGAAAAATATATATATAATGAAAACCCACAGAATATTGTACGCAATGACTGTAACAGATACACAAAAAAATCATTAAATATAAGCTAAACAGAAAAACCACTGAAAATCTATAAGAAAAGATAAAATATACTCTCCCTTCCCCAAGATAGAGTAGTGAGAGGCTAATTGGATGTTTTTGGACAAGGTTTCTCTTTTAGATGTTTTGTTACAAGATAGAGTTCAATAAATATTTTTAATATTTTAATAATCAGTATTTTAAAGCACCTATAACATAATGTGCCAGGCATGATGCTAAGTGCTGGGGATACAAATGATGAAAAAAAAAAGTCTGTCCCTTCAAAGAACTTATAATCTAATTGGGGGGTAGGGAGACAATGCACAGAAGGAGGCAGGAAAGGAGGTTGTGATGGTAATGTTGGTGAATAGGGAACATCAGGTATGCATCTTTTGTCATGGGGTGGAAAACAGACAAAGCAGCAGATTCAAAGTAGAGAGACCCCAAAAGTCCAGTTGCTGCCCTCTAAAAAGCAACACATTGGGAGAAGTTTGGTACTCCACCCTGTAGACCTCCTATCAGAAGGGAGAGGAGGATGAGGGAAGTATTAACTCAGTCAAGGCTTGAATTAGCATTATACTGATGAGATCAAACATTAATAAAATATACACAAGCCATGAGTATTTCCATGCATAATTTACAAAAGAGGAAATGACACAAATATTTAAAATAAGGAAAAAATGTACATATATTCTTTCTTTGACAGGGTTAGGGTAAAATTAACACCAAATTTGTAATTTGTTCATGCTATTTTCATGGGAAAACTGGAGATACATGTTGGACAGTACAAATATGAACATCCATGTAAAAGTTGCATGGTCAGACCCCAAAGGAAGTGACTGATGGCTTGATCTGAAAGCCTGAGCCAGCACATAGAGAGATGATCTTTATCCAGTTATAAAAAAGCTAATTTTTCCAGTTATAAAAAAGCTAAATTTTCCTATTCAAGAGTCCATAGGACATTAAATATATAGGGTCAATAATAGGATATTATTGACTTTCCCAGAACTTTTTCTATTTGAACTCTATCATAAAGGTGAGAAAAATAAAATTACAGCAACAGTTGATGTTAATAAAGGACAAACTGCTTTACTTATGTGATCTTTTATAACTCTTACTGCCACTCGGCAAAATAGGTTGTGAATATTGTTAGCACCATTTTTCAAATGAGGAAAGTAAAATTGAGAGTGTCTCAGTAATTGGCCTAAGATCATACAATCAGAGTTGATGAAGGTCTGAGTCTGGATTTGAATTCTTACCTTCCAGTTTGTTTGGACTATATAACCTCTAAAACAGCTCTAATATTCTAGGATTCTTGGAATTTAATCTCTAGTGATATTTTGTGGAGGTTAAGGAGGGATGGGTGAAAATGACTGTAAACATTTAGACAGAGGACATGGCTGAGATTATGACATTTAAAAAAGGTTGAAACTTTAAATCAGTGAAGGTCCTTCTCTTTAAACTCCTCTGACTATTTAATTTCTCAATGTCCATACCACAGCTACCAATTTATTTATGACTACCAATTTATTTATGTCTTTGAAGGAGACTCTGACAAATGGCCAGAAGGGATGTGACCAAAGAGATTTGTTGCTTTATTAGAGTCTGTCTCCTCTAGGACCTTGTTCCAGAACCCCACTCCTCTTGCTCATGCCTTTTCATTCTCTCACTCTTGGCTCCTTAATGTCTGCCTACAAATGTACTCAGGTTTGCCTAATCCTAAAATTATCGTTTTTAAACTCTTTTAATCTGCAGAATTTGAGAAATAGATCTGACCTTAGAGTGGAGAAGCCCTAGATTGGAGTTTCTCACCTCAGGCCCATATTTACTGCATGACCCTGGACAAGTCACTTGAATTACTAGACCTCCTGGGAATACTATAAGACTACAATTTGCATGAAAATGACTACTTTGTATTCAGAGAAGGATTTTCTCAATGGGAACTCCTACACAAATGAAATCATATGATAAGAGTTAGATAAATAAAAGCCTTGAGACCAGATTAGATAAAAAAGATAAATCAATGATGGAGGATAGTGATAAATATGTGTATTTGTGTGCACATATATATAAATAACATATATGTGTGTATATATACATACATATATACTTATACTCATATGCATACAAACATATACACATATGTAGGCACATACACATATGACTCTCTAGTTCCTTATTTCTTCTCTTCCTTTCACAACTAAATTATAGAAAAAGTTGTCTTCATCCACCTCCTCATGACTACCCAATTTTATACTTCATACTCTTATTTTCTAGCTTGTGTTCCCCACTACATTACTGAAATTGCTCTGTCTCAACTTACAACTGAACTAATACTTCAAAACAATGGCTATTTTTCTAGGTCTCATCTTCCTTGATCTTTCTATAGTTTTTTCATAGTTTACAATCCCTTCTGCTGGATAGTTCCCTCCATATGTGCAGATATTCCACACTAATATGTTTTTTTTTCCAAATTTCCTAAATACTCCTCCATTTCTTCACTGGTTTCTTATCCTCTTACTACTCCTAAATTGAGTCTTTTTAAATCATCTATTCTTGAGAATGACATTTACAAACCATGGACCAATAAGCCTGACTTGGACTTTGGAACAAAGTTCTAGCCCATCTTAAAGAATACATTAGTGAAAAAAAAACAGCTGAGATCCCAAAGGACCAGGGCAACATTATCAAAAATAAGTCATATCTGACTAACCTTATTTCCTTTTGTCAACAAGGTTATTAATCTGTTAAATTAGCAATGCTTTAGATGTGGTATACCTAATTTTTAGCAAGGTATTAAAAAACTTTAGTACTATTCTTGAAAAAAAGATGAAGAGATATAGTTAAATGCTCATATAATTGGATGAATTTAGCACTGATTAAATGACCATGTACTAAGCATAATTGTTAATGATTCAATGTTGATTTAGAGTGACTTCTCCACTGAAGTGCCTGAAGACTCTCTGTGTTTTGCTGTATTGTATAATTTTTTTGCCAGTAGCTTGTATAAAAGGTATAAATGGGATATTTATCAAGTTGCAAATGATACAAAGCTCAGAGATATAGCTAACACATTGGATGGCAAAAATGGGATCCTAAAAGATCCCAAGAAGCTAAAATATTTGGACAAATCCGATGAAATTAACTTTATACCAGGATTATACAAATTAAGTTTACATGAATATAATTGGGGGCAAGGAGAAAGCATGTTTGGACTAACATTTTTTTTCTAAAAAAACCTGAGGATCTCAGTGAATTGCAAACTTGTTATGTGTCAGCATTATTGCCTATTAGTCAACAAAAGCTAATGCTAGGCTAATTTAGATTAAGTCTGGCAAAGTTTCCTTAAATAAAATGTAGATTCACTGGACCCTGTCCAGATCAGAACATATTTTGAGCTTATTGTTCAGTTCTAGACACCATAGTCCAGGGAGGAGATTGAAGAAGTGGAGAACGTTAAGAAGAAATCAGCTAGGATAGGGAATAACATCAAATTCATGCTAGAAGGAAAATGGACTATTTAACTTGAAGAAAAGACACAGGATATATAACTGTTGTCAAATCTTTAAAGGGCTTCTATATGAAAGAGAGGATGGATTTACTTTCTTTGGTCATATAACAAGGAAGATATCTTTTCAAATGTTTTCAAAACTTTTAGAGTTTGTAGGAAAATTTTCTGGTATTCCTCTGATCAGAATGTGCTAGGAAGCAGCAGAGGTAATGTGAATAGAGAGAGCTGAAGATGTAGAAGGAAGTACAAAGTGAGTAGAGGTTTCATTTTAATTAATATTGCATAGCTTACCTCACAAGCTGGTCACTTTCCCCTAACTGGAGATCTTCAAATAGAAGCTGGATGACTCATTGAGTGTCTTGTGTACTGTAAGTAGTCTTTGGTAAGTACAAATGTGGTTGTTCGTGGCTGCTAAGGTTGGAGATTCTCTACCTCATGACCTTCTTTAAGAAGACCTCTGTCTTTTGGTGAAACCATTCATTCACATGCAGCAACTATTGCTTTATGCAGATGGTTACTGAATCTAAAGCTACAACCAGGAATTGCAGAGAGAGAGATAGAGAGACCGAGAGAAGCTAAAAATGTAAATAGAGAAATACATAGGATTCTGGAAGACCCCTGATTATTCATCTCTAGCCCTTTCAATGGAGCTAATGTACATGGTCCATTGCAAAAGATTATTTCAGCTGCCTATATAGGTGTATAATATATATAATACACACAAACTATATTACATACTATAGACATGTGTATTCAACTGATACACATATTTTATTCAACCATTAGAATATGAACTCAGTGATAGAAAGGGAAATAGCTTCCCTAAATTTTGCAAATAACCCAGTAACAGCAATCAACCAATCATTCAGTATTTATGAAGTGTCTATTAATGCCAGGCACCATCCTAAGTACCAAGAACAGAAATACAAAAAAAATTAAGAAGAAAGAAAGAAAGAAAAAAGGATAATATCTGCTGTCAAAAAAACTCACAATCTAACATGGGGAAGGTAGAGAAAAAAGAAAGTAAAAAAATTTGAAGAAAGGTACCCAGCAGGCAGAGGTATGGTGAAGGAATCAGAGAACCCTTAAGGTAGTACAGCCAGTATAGCCAGGTGAGAGAGATGAGAGGTTTTTTTATGTGTAGTTGAAATAGAATTCCTTAAATTAAATTTTGAAGTTCATGGTCCCACTCTCCAAACAGAGAGCACCAAAGTAGATGAGGTCTTACAGGATGATGAACCTATTTGGCCTGGGAGAGAATTCAATCCCAAAGTAGTACAATCAGGTAAAAGATGTACAATGTTCTGTATATTTTAGGTGCGTAAACAGGTTTTTTTCTGTTAAATAATGGAGCACCAAAGCAAATGGAAAGTGGTACATATCATAGTGAATCAATGTGACCCACGTTCCTAAGAAACAGCAAGCAATCATAGAATTTTGTTGGGTCTTCATAGAGACAGTTGAGTATTCACCAAGAATTAATGTATTCAATATTGTACAGTGATTTAAGATCAGTCTAGACATTTGACCCTGTGACTTATCAAATTTCTGATCATTCTCCCTACTCCTCTCCCTCATATCCCATACTCAGACTTGTGTTATATCTTGCCATTTCTCAAGTAAAGGAAGAGATCCTGCAATAATAGAATAATAGATACAATGGCAATAAATGAACTTTGATTTTGCTAGGGTGGGAATACTTTTCACTGGGCCCATCCACAGTTCCTTCCCAAAGGGTTCTAGATATAAAGGATTTAGGATTTCATATTTGCCTTTAGCTCAAAGAAATTAAGTGACTTGCCCATGGTCATGAAACAATTGAGAATCACAGGCAAGATTTGAACCCCGAAAATCATTACCCCATGCCCAGGACTCATCATCATATAGGTGCAATTGTGGAAGATATCTCAGTAGCCATACAACACAGCTCCTATTCCCTAAATAATCTCCACTACTTCAAAACCAACAAGTCATCATGGACCTTTGCTTAAAGAGTCCTAGTGAAAGAGAGTTTATTACCTCCCAAGACAGCTCATTCCACTTCTGGATAACTAATTCTTAAAAAGTTTCTCATTTTCAGACAGCTAGATAGAACCATGGACAGAGCACTATGACTGGCATTAGGAATACCTGAGGTCAAATCTAACTTTAGACATTTACTAGCCAGGTGATCTTAGACAAGTCATTCTCTACTCACATGTAAAATAGGAATAATAGCATTTATGAACATGATTATATCATATATACGTATGTGTATGCACACATGCATATATATGCATATGTATATGCATATGTGTGTATATGTATGTATATACACACACACACATATGTTCCCTTGCTTCTCTTTGCAATTTCCATGTATTAGTCTAGATTTTGCCCTCAAGGTCCAAGCAGAATAACAATTCTTGCACAGGACTGCTTTTCAATATTTGAAAAGTGTTAGGTCTCCTCTAAACCTTCCCTTTTCAAGGTTAGCCATTCTCCATTCCTTCAAATGATCTTCTTATGGCATGAATCTGAGGTCATCTACCATCCATGTTGCCTTTCCTTGAGTGCCTAATTACTTCTAATTTTCCTTCCATTGCTCTATCCATGAAACCTTGCTGTCTCTCAACATATTTATTTTAGTCACATATCCTTTTTTTGTAATTCTCTCCTTAATCCCTGACATAGTGAAAGAAGAGCCAATTAATCAAGAGAAATTTTGTCAGGAGTAACATTTTAATGAGTTCTTCAATAACTTCTTTATATTACAATTATAAATTTGACTCTTTTTTTAGAATACAACTTAATGAGCTTTTTATTGGTCAAAATATAAGCTCCGCATTAAACTTTAACTTTCACAAGCAGTCTTTTCCAGCTGAATCGCATGGGAATTTGCCACTGGTACTTTTATCCTCTAGAGTATTTTTATTTACATGTTTATGTATTTGTACATTTATTTATTTAAATATTGACAAGGAACAAAAAGTAGCAAGTAGCATTTAAAAACAGGAAACCCTTTCCTGAAATTTCTAGAAGGGCTGGCCATCATTATATTTCAATTTACCTCCAGACCAGGAGTTTCATCTGCTGAGCTTCTGTCCGTTCCTTTCCATTTCCTTCTTTGGCAACTCATTCTTACTAGATTTAAAGTACATCTTGAAAGGGTAGTAAATATAACACCACTCTCGGTTTTCATTAGTTTTTGAAACCAGCCAGAGCTTCATGACATAGAAAGCAAAGCAAAAACAAAGCCCCATGAATTAGGGAGGGGAAGTGCTCAAACTTCTCTGACAAACTCTCCCTTGTGATATCCCACATTTTCAAATTTTTCAGAAGTGGGGGAAGAGGAGAGAAGGCAAAGAGAAGAAAGCAGAGATTTCCTATCTCTGTACAATGTAAATTTATGATAGTTTATGTTCTGTATATTTAAGTCTCATTATTTGTGATGTGCTGATGATAATCTGTGTCATTCATAAATCAACATCAGTATTGCCTTGGATACAATTATTGGATTCTTCATCAATGGTTTGAGCATCAATTCTTATATGATATGGTGCTTTCTTGGTAGTCTGACAAATTATTTCTTGCCCTTTAAGAGTTTATAGTTCAAAGAGAGTGAGGTGAGTAAAACAAAGAATAAAGGCAGGCAGAAATATAACAATGGGGAATTTGTAGCACCTTTTCCTCCTGACACTAATTGTGCAGGGAGTTGACACCATATGGCATGCTGGTATGGTGTCCTTCCTTTCTTTGTTTTGGAACCCTCTCTAATGTATTCTCCCTAGAAGTGATCTTATGCCACATAAGTTGCTTCAGGAACTCTACCTACCTTCTTGGGATGGTTTTCCAATACTCTGCCTCAATGGAGAATCATTTTTAATGCAGTTTTTTTTTCTTGGACACATTATGTGAAATGGAAAACTCTTAGTATAACTTTGCTTGTTCATTACAGATCAGACTTTATGGCAGTGGAAAGCAAGAGGAGAATCAAGGAGTTTTCTAACCAGATTTGCTAAGGTCAAAGAAAACTCCTTGAAGACGTTTTGGAAGAAGGGTGATTTCCAGATCTTGCTGAACTATGAAAAAGACTATTCAGTTCACCTGCATTTTGTGAGATTGAATAATATAATGCATTTGTATTGCTCCAGAATCTCTGGAAGATAAGCACTATTTAAAATAAAAACCTAATGCATTACTCTTTTGATTGATATTCTGTGAATTTCAGAAGTATTCCTGTAATTCTGACCACTGTTCCATTATTCAGCTAAACTTTGCTTTTTCTGATTTTGTGGATGTGGTTAATATCTAGCCGTAATTGACATGGGCTATAATTTTAGGGAAAATGTAAAATATAAAGTCATCTGATCACTGAGAAGCATAATAGATTTCCACAGTGAAGTGTCCTTGGGATTGATTAGCTCTGCTTTGCAAGGCTTGTTAAAGGTGAGGCTTCTTCTCTCTTCTCCATAGTTAAATAGGCTTAGTTATTTTGATAGGACTTTTTAAAATGGAAATATAAAACTCAAGACCAGTCTTAAACCTTGAGTCCACTCCCCTTGTTTGGATGCCCAGGGATTTGTCAGGTTTGATGCCATCTTGTATTTTATGATTAATTGGAAATATGAATGTTTTCTTTCTTTTTAGTTCCTTGAGGACGTATCCCAGAGATATCAATTCGCAATTTTGGGACACGGGATTTTAGGCTCTGTCACTGCCAATTTCACAGGACTGCTGTGAGGATAGTACTTGGAAAATATATTATAAATAGGTACTGGTGTTTTTCAGAGGATTATTATTGCTTCATGATTTGCTATGCTTTTTGTTTACAGTTGATATGGAATAAATATGCCATAGTGCCTACAGAACTGATCTGGGTGTCAGAAAACCCTAGATTCAAGATTTGCTTCTGATCTATGCTGGCTGTGTAGTTTTGGGCTAACCAATTAAACTCTTTTTATCTAAAAAAAAACTCACTAAAATTCTACTACAAGACAGTACTAGTTTACATTGGTCAAGGGAATTTTCTCATCAAGGAGCTCCACATTGATAAAACCCTAAGTCAATACTCTTGCTAATGTTATTTAGTTGTTTCAGTCATGTTCAATTCTCCATGAACTCATGAACTCATTTTGGGTTTTTTTTTTGCAAACATTGAGTTTATTTCTTATCTCCTTGTTCATCTAATTTTTACAGATGAGGAACTAAAGCAAACAGGTTAAGTGACTTGCCCAGGGTCACACAGTTAGTAAGTGTCTGAAGTCAAATTTGAACTCAGAAAAAGGAGTCTTTCTGACTTGAAGCCTGGCACTCTAATCCCTGTGCCACCTAGTTGCCCAAGGTCTTCACTTCCCTCATCTAAAGAAAGGTGAAATCTCAATGACGATCATTTGACTCAATAAATATTTATTAGCTACTAATTGCATGGCACTGTACTAGATGCTAGAAATACTAACATTACCACCACTACCATCACCACCATACACACATACACACACACACACACACATAACCTCTGCCTTCAAAGAACTTGCATTCTTTTTAAAAGAGACAGTATTTCCCAGATAAATATGTTGATAGAAATATCTGCAAAGTAATTTTGAGAAAGAGATGGGGCTGGGGAGGAGCACAAGCTTTAATAACTGGAGAGAATTAGGAAAAGTTTGTGGAGAGAATAGTACATGAATTGTGTTTGGAATGATACTATCAATTCTAAGAGATGGGGATAGGGAAGAGAAGCATTCCAGGGCTATGGAAACAAATAATACAAATAATAGTGCAAAAGTAGTATGGAAGAAGCTAGAGCGTTACATGTGGGAGATGGCCATAGACCAAATTCAATTAGAGAGTAGGTGAAAAAGACTTGAATAAGTCTAGAACTAGATTATGGAGGATTTTCCATGCTATTTTGAGAATTCTGTGTATAATGGAGTGGAATGGTTCCCTTGCACTATTTCCCTTCCCCATACCCACTTAGGAAACTAAGAACTAAATGACGTCAGTTATGACTCCCAACTATAGATTTCTGGTCCCAGGACCCTAAGTTTCTTAACTCCCAGCACGATGCTCTTCCTACTGTGCCATATTGACTTGAAACAGTTCCATTTCATTGACAGGCAAAGAAGCCAGCACAGTATTACTTAAGCTCATTGACACCTCATGTCATTCATTTGTGTCGAATCAATGTGAGTCAATTCAATTCTAACATTCATTTAATTACATTTTATATGATTATTTTCATAATTTGCATCAACTTTAGAGTTTTTAGAATAATTTTTCTCATTGGATCATAACCTTGTGAAATAAATGGAGCAAATTTTATCTTTCCTTTTACTGATGGGAAAACAATTGAGAGTCCATAGTACTTGAGTCATGCAGAAAGCCTCTCCACTCTAATTAATGATCCAGCTAAAAAACAGAACCAGGAGGCAGTGAGGCATGCATAATGGAGATAATGTTGCTGGACTTAGAGTTGGGAGATCTGGTTAGAATCCTTCCTGAGATGCTTTCCAGCTGGGTAAGCACAGGGGTTACTCGCTTAAGCATTATCTCCACAATTATAAAATGGGAAAGTAACATGCATTTCTTGTGCTGCTTCCCTCACCAATGATTTCTTCTAAGGAAAATGTTTCCTGAACCGGGTTTATTTTTATTTCTGTCTCCCTCTTCCTCCCCAAAAAAGCTTTGTCTTTTCTTATTATTTTTTCCAATTATATCACTATGAGCATCTTTCTACACCAGAATAATCACTAAACAGGTGCCAAATTTATATTATTAAACCCAAGTCTGATCAGGTGACTCACTTACTTAAATATCTTCGATGTTTTCCTGTTGCTTTTGGATAAAATACATGTGACAGTCCCTCAGAGCTTCCCCCTTATATAGCTCATACTCACACTCACAAATTTCAATTTGACAATTGTGGTAGGTATACTGGTGAAGGAAGATGCTCATAATAATATACTTGGGACAAACAGAAAGAAAAGGAAAAATTTTTGAGGAGAAAAAGATGGGGCTAAAAAGGAATACCACTTTAAAAAGTATTTTATTTAGAAGAAATCATAAGTAAGGGAATCAGTGCAACAAATTTTACTTATTTCCCATTTTACAGTTGTGGAGATAAAGGTTAAGTGAATGGCCTCTGGTCTCCATTGACTGGAAAGTGTTTCAGTCAGGAGTCAATCTAGGCTTCCCAGTTCCAATCAATAGCATTCTATCCACCATAAATGTCCTACCTATTACTAATGAGAGGGGGAGCCTTGGTGCAAGACTCAAACTCTCCAAATCCTTGATTTCCCATAAGTGAAGCAGGAAAGATAAAATTGCCACATTTATTTCATAGGATTCTGATCTAGTGAGAAAAATTGTTTTTAAAAAAATTTAATAAGTATAAAAATTATGGAAATAATCATAATATTTGTTGAATGAATGTAAGAATTGAATTGACCTATATTGATCTGATAAAAGTAGAAATATCATGCTGGATTTTTTGCCTGCCAGCCAAATGGAACTGCTTGAGGAACAGTGTGGAACAGTGACAAGAACATTGTCTTGGGGGGGGGGGTCAAAAGAAATGGGATCCTGGGACCAGAGAATTGGAGAGGAATATAACTTTATTTAAGACCCTCTTTACACAGGTAAAGAAACTGAACCAAGGAAGCTCAAGTAAATTGCTGAAGGTCACATAGAAATAAAAGGCAGTCAGGATTCCCATTCAGGTTATCAGTTCATAGATTCACACAATTAAATTCATAAATCCATAAATCCATAAATCCCAGATCATGTAGTCCAGTCCTTTCATTTGGCAGCAGAAGAAATTGATGTCTCAATAGGAGAAATAAGTTCTTTTAGGTGACTGAGGTAGCAAGTGTCCAAGCTGGGATCCTCAAACTGAGATACAATGTGATCTAGAATGGGCATTAGAATTCAAGTGAGAAGATGTGGGTTTGAAATTCAGATTTTTTATTGATTACCATGTGATCTAGGACAAATCATTTAGTTTCACTAGGAATCATTTTTTCTCATTTGAAAAATGAGGTGTTAATTTAGCTGATGCCCAGGGGTCCCTGCCAGGGTTAACTCTATGATCTGTTATCCCATGACTTCAAATAAATTAAAGCAGATCTTTTGTCTGCCATTATTTCACTCTATCCAATGGTTTTCAAGTACTTTTTGCAATTACTTTAAGGTCCCTTATCACTTCATCATTTGAAATACTGTAAATTTCAATACTTGATGAAAATTGATGACCTCTAAGGGACCCTTATGATAAAAATTCTATGATTCTCAAAAGGCAGTGGCCATGTGTATCGGAAGGCTGTCCCTTCCAGAAAAAGATCCTGCCAATAACTACCAGATTTGGAAGACAGGATACCGGTCTTGCAGAAAAACTGGCCCTGATCTTCACATCTATTGGTGAAAACCTCCTTGTACTATGGTATGCTTCATACTTAGGACTCTAGATTTAGGAAAGAGTCAAGTTTAACTCTCTCATTTTCCAAGTGTGTAAACTGAGGTTCATAAAGGATAAGTGACTCAAATTCATTAGTTTTCTTCTAGACCATCTGTTTGGTTCATGCTGAAAACACATTCTGGGCATTCAATCTGGAGTCACATAATAAGCTTACAGATAACTACAAAAGACCTATCATTGTGGTAATTGGCTTTGTTAGATTAATAATTGTTCTCTTAATGGTTAACCTTTTCATCCAGTCATGATACACAGGGCTGTGTGGTTTAAATCAATACATATTAATAATGGTGATGGACACACATATTTTTCATTCAATTTCTTTGCCCAATAGTCCATAACACACTCAGTGTTATTGACAGCATGTTTCAAATGGGCCATAATTAATGAAGTACAAAGAGTAGAGTATCCATCTACCAGAAAGCATGCATTAAGAAAGGAAATAGCACTGTGAAAAAAAAGCCCATGGGGACTATTGGAAAGAAGGCTGATACAGAGGATGACACAGGGAGATGAAGACAGACAGAGAAAGAGAGAAACAGAGACAAAGAGACAGATCCAGAAAGAAAGAGACAAATATAGAGACATACGGAGACAAAGAGAAAGACAGAGACAGAGAAAGACAGAAGCAGACAGAGAAGTGGGGAGGGAGGGAAGGAAGGAGGAAGAGAGACAGAGACAGAGACAGAGACACAGAGACAGAGAGATAGGGACAGAGAACTGGAAGAGACCTTAAAACAGTCTAGTCCACTCCCTTCCTTTTTTAAGTGAGCTCACACAGGTAGAACTCTCCAGAGGGAGAATCTCATTATGCCAGAGTCAACACTCTTTCTACTGTACTTAACTTGCTGTATAGATGACCTCACCCAAAAAGCTTCACTTTTCTTGAGCCTCAGTTTCCTCATCTATAACAGAAGAGGGCTGACCTAAGTGATCCCTGAGGTTCTTTCAGACTCCAAACCTTTGTTCCTATGTCCTCCTTTCCCCTTGATTGCAAGCAAGGAGGTGATCTGGGGCTATTTCCTTCCATGTTTGTACATCTGTCAGTCCTCAGTGAGAACTGGAAATGGTGCAGGGGGCCCCACTGGGTGGATGGAAGGCTGATATGAGGCTCTTAATGATTTGGTTTGTAGCTGGGTTCCTCCAGATAGCATAGAGAGAAGATTCTGAAAGCTTTCCTGTGTTCTTGTTGCTAGGAAACATCTTCTCTGAGAGCCACATTAACAATGCAGTATGGAGAGCCAGAGTGGGAGCCGGGAATTAAAATGCCTTAGAATCCATTTTACCTTTGGAAATTAATTGCAAGCTCAGACAAGCCAAGCCTCTTTGGCTGATCAGGTTTTGTTTATTTTTGCAGTTTAATGAAGAGGTGTTCCACAAAGACTTGAGGGATGTGGCAGTAGGGGAAAAGCAGCTAGCTAGTTCCCCATCCCTTCCCTCTTTCTTATTCTACATCAGGGGGATGGGGAAAAAGGGAGGAATCACCCATCACATCAACTCTTGAACTCTCTTCAGTGGTCAACAGGAAAATGTAGAGATCTCTAATTTCTATTAGATGGCATTTATCTCCACATCCCTAAATTTGGGGTTACTCTTGGACCAATGTCAAGGCTTTTTCCTCCTGTGTCAACCCCTACCTCACTAAAAATCTTGAGAGAGAAACCCAAAAGATTGAAATGAAGAGCAACTCTATTGATGTTTGCTTGCAGTGTTTCCTTTCTCTGATTTTCTTTTTTTTTCTTGTAGACAGGATTTTTCTTGCACAACTTGTCAAGTATTTCAATATAATTAACATGTAGTGGACTTCCTGCCATCTAGGGGAGGGGAGGGGACTGGGGGTAAAATTTGTAATGGAAAGCTTTGTAAAGATCAATGCTGGGGAATTACCCATACATATGTTATACAAATAAAAAGCTTTAATTTAAAAAAAAAAAAGAAGAAATGAAGAGCAAAACTATACCTGAGATGAATGACATTGAGTCAACCATATGATCTGATGATTTATTCAGATAAAGATATCGATTAGTTTAGGCACTAGATATGGCCACATCAGAGATATGTAGATGACTATGTCTTCATGCATTTATTATATTTTGTTTCTCTCTGTGTGTATGTTTGACAAGTAGCTCAGTGTAGTAAATAAAGCCTGCCTTAAAGCCAGGAAGACCTAGTTCAATTTACCCTCTGACACATACTAGGTATATAACGCTGGACTGTTTTCCTTTTTTATTATAATAATGGTTTTTTTTTATTTTCAAAATATATGCAAAGATAGTTTTCAACATCCAAAACCCTGCAAAACTTTGTGCTCCAAATTCTTCTCCCTACCTTATCTTATCCCCTTCCCCAGACAACAAGAAATTCAATATATGTCAAACATATGCAATTCTTCTGCACGCATTTCCACATTTGTCATGCTGCACTAGGAAAGTCAGACCAAAAGGGGAAAAAAGAGAAAGAAAAAAAGCAAGTAAACAACATCAAAAAGATGAAAATACTATGTTGTGATCCACATTCAGTTCCCATAGTCCTCTCTCTAGATGCAGATGGCTCTCTCCATCAAAGTCTATTGGAATTGGCCTTATCTCATTGTTGAAAAGAGCCACATTCAGCACAATTGATCCATCACATAATCTTGTTGTTGTGAACAATATGCCCTTGGTTCTACTAACTTCACTCAGCATCAGTTCGTGCAAGTTTCTCCAGGCCGCTGAAATTATCCTACTGATCGTTTCTTACAGAACAATGATATTCCATAACATTCATATACCATAACTTATTCAGCCATTCTCCAACTGATGGGCAGCCACTCAATTTGCAGTTTCTTGCCACTACAAAAAGGGCTGCCACAAACATTTTTGCACATGCGATTATCAGTTTTTTAAGGAAGGGTAACAAGCATTTAAGTGTCTATTGTTTGTTAGTCATTCTGTTATAAACTTTATAGATATTATCTCATTTGAATTTCACAACAATCTTGGGAAGTACTAAGTTTTGTAGTTTTTATTTTCTTCAGTTCATATTTGAAAAAAAAATTAAGGTAGATTGAGATGAAGCTAGTAAGTCCCTGAGGATGAATTTGAACCCAGATCTTCCTGACTCCAGATCCAGTGCTCTATCGACTATACCACCTTGTTGTTGCTAATTCTTCATGATCCAATAAATCATAGCACACTCAATATTGTCCCTGGGCTTTTCTTGGCAAAGATATTGGAAATGTTTGCCTTTTCATTCTCTACCTTATTTTATAGATGAGGATATTTAGGCAAAAAAGGCTAAATGATTTGCCCAGGGTCATCCAGATTTGAACTCAGCTCATCCTAACTCTAGAACCAGGGATCTATCCACTGAGTTGCCTCCTATACCACCTGACTAGATTATAAGTTACATATCATTTTTCTCCAGTAAAGAGGGATTTTCTGGGTGGGGAAGACCCCATGAAATTACATGTCCAATCCTTACAGGAGAGACTCCAAGGAAATATATTTGTTTTAGAAAGCATATACTCTAAACACAATGTACAATGAATATACATCTCCTGAAGGTTATCATCCATAGATCACCTCAGTTTCCTCAACTGTAAGTATCTCTCACATAGGGTTGTGAGAATCATAATGAGATATTTGGAAAGCCTGATACATGGTAGGCACTCAATAATTGTTTCTTTTTCTTCCTTTCCTATCTATTTTACATGGGTCTTCTATATACCTATTTATGTACATGTTGCTTCCCCTATTAAAATGGAAGCTCCTTTGCCCAAAGGGCTATCCAAATGGTGCATACTGCTTGATCCAGCAGTGTCTCCACTGGGTCTGTATCCCAAAGAGATCATAAAAAAGGGAAAGGGACTCACATTGCAGAGATGTTTGTGGCAGCCCTTTTTGTAGTGGCAAGAAACTGGAAACTGAGGGGATGCTCATAACTTGGAGAATGGCTGAATAAGTTATAGTATATGAAGGTTATGGAATATTATTGTTATGTAAGAAACAACCAGCAGGATGATTTCAGAGAGGCCTGCAGAGATTTGTATGAACTGATACTAAGTGAAGTGAATAGAATCAGGGATCATCATACACGGCAACAACAAGATTATGCAATGAACAAACCTGATGTATGTGGCTCTGTTCAATAGCAAGGAGATTCAGACCAATTCCAATAGACTGGTGATGGAGAGAGCTATTTGCACCCAGAGAGAGGACTATGGGGACTGAGTGTGGATCATAACAGTATTTTCCCCATTTTTGTTGTTGTTTACTTGCTTTTTGCTTTCTTTCTCATTTTTCCCTTTTTGGTGATTTTCCTTATGTAGCATTTTAAATGTGCAAATATAAAAAAAAAAAGGAAGCTCCTTGAGAGCAGGGGTTGTTGTTGCTTTTTCTTTGTATCCTCTGCTTAGCACAGTGCTTGGCACATGGTAAGTGGCAAATAAATAAATAGATGGCTAAATAGATAGGTGGGTAGTATATAAATGTACTGCATAGTTATACATATATATTCATACAGATGCATGTGTACATGAATAATAATAGTTTTGCCTCCTTATTAAAGTCTTAGTAGCATACATATATTTATATCTGCACATGTGCTTGTATTTGTATGGTTTTCTCTCTGTGTGTCTGTGTGTGTGTATCAAACATAGCATCATTTGCTTTTACCTTCCATTCTTGAATTTTGTTGAACCTCTTAAGCAAAATAATAACATGGGACAATGAAAAGAGTGGGTTTAGATTCAGAGGATTTGAATTCCAAGCTTTCTTCTTTAACTTCTTAGTTTTGTGATCTTGGACAAGTAACTTAATGCCCCTGGACTAAGCTCTTTTCTTCCAAGGAAACTTCAGGGATTTAAATCACCATCCAATCTTTTAGTTTTATTTTTTGAAGGAAGTTTTTCTACAATAAATATTCACATGTCTTTTTCATTATCCAATCCAAGATCCATCAAATAGCAGGATCAACAATATCATGTTGTTTCTATTTCAGTTGAATCATTGAAACATTACAAGGAATCCTTGGTCTCCCCAGTCATAAATATAATGGTCCCATTGTGGGCCATCATCTCTGTGATGTGATCTGTCCAGGCTTTTTGTCCATGCAATAATCTAACCCCCACTTCACCATAATCTAATGTATCTATATCTATATCTATCTATCTATGTGTGTGTATATACATATATATATATATATATATACATATAGCAAGAGAAAGAGAGAGACAGAGTGATACAGAAAGACAGAGAGAAACAGAGAGGTAGAGACAGAGACAGAGACAGGGACAGAGAGACAGAAAGAAAGAGAGAACATATATGTATATAGAGATATGCGTATGTGCAATATCTAACCTCACCCACCACTACCACCATCATGCTCACAGCTCATTTGGGAGCCTTCTATTCACGACATGCACCTGACCCCTTGGGCCAGCCAGTAACAGACTGTTAATATTCTTGACTTTCAGAATTGAATCCTATTTGGACCCATCACTGGAGCTGTCCAAACAAGAAGGAAGATGCTCATGGTGTACATTTATGCTGGATATTGCAAAAATAAATGTTCTTCAAAACTTATTCCAAGTAAGATGAAAACAAATGTGGTATACTTATGTCTGCTTTTTTTGTCTCCAGGATAATCCCATCTCAGGGCAATGTCTCAGGAGTCCAGTTGTTCAAAGCAATGTTCATAGAACTCAAGCACTAATGTGTAGAGCTGGTATAATGCTTCTTCCCACAACAAGATTTTTTTTTTCTATTTAAAATAACATATCTACAAACTCCAACAAAATACATATATTAAGTACCTACAATGTGCCAGGTATTGTGCGGGCACTAGGTATAAAAGATAAATTTGAAGAACTCCCTTTCCCCTCAAGAAGCATCCCTGGGATCTAGGATTGTGGGAACAAATCCTAAGTCTGTGATTGCTTTAGGTTAGTGAATATCCAAAGGAAGAAGCTCCCTCCCAATGCAGATTAGTATCTTCTCTACAATCTACAGTTTCAGATAAAGAGCTACCCAGGGTTCCATAGTTGATGTCTTTCACAGACAAAACAGGGACCCAAATCATTCTGTGTTCTGGTTCTGAGACCAGAATTTTACCCATTATGCAATAATACATCTCCAACCAATAAACAATAACAAATTCACAGACAGAGTCTATATAAAGAAATGTCAAAGAGAGGGAGCTGAGGGAGATTACTCTGAGAGGATTAACACATAAATCCCATATTCCCTTTATGTGTCCTGTTAAGGTTAAACCATTTTTAGATGAACTGCTGAGGGTCAACATCTTAGCAAATCTTTCACTTAAATCTCAGGAATCAGGCAAGGTCTCCTGCAGGAGACAGAGCTTGAAATGAACTTGGGTGGGGGGGAAGCTCAAGATGCTGAAAGGCCAGGAGGGAGAGTATTCTAGTCTTGGAGGGATCAGACTATGCAAATGCAGTAAGAGAGGGGATGAACTAGGAAGATGGCAGAACAGCAAATGGGCAAGTTTAGCTAGAAAGTAGAAGGTCCAATGAGGAGTCACTGTAAAAGAGACGGGTAGCAGTCAAACACTGACCTTGCCCAGATGCCCGAGTCATTCCCATTTAAAATGGGAAATAAGCAAGAACCTCCTGGAGGAATTTTATCCTCAGCCACTTATGAGGGGACAACAGCTAAGACTCTCAGGGAGATATTAAGTGACTTACCTAGATTGAACTCAGATATTCCTACCTTTGAGTCCAGCACTCTATGTGCTAACCACTAAAGTGACTAAAATGTGGTTTTCAGGTTTTTGTTTGTCCTGGCCTCTGCCTATTCTTAGATGTCCCAGGGATCTCTCTGGGGCCTTCTGCTCTCCTTACATTTCTTCTTTCTTAGCCATGTTCCCAGATCCCATGGGTTCCACTAGAAACTCTATACAAATAAATAAATGCTTGTTCATTGGTAGACTTAGTCTGATTTTTGTCCTGTCTTTAATATAACTTTATGTTCTTTAATCCTGTGCGCTCTCTCTCTCTCTCTCTCTCTCTCTCTCTCTCTCTCTCTCTCTCTCGCTTCCTCTCTCTCTCTCTCTCTCTCACTCTCTTCCTCTCCCTTTCTCTCTCTCACTCTCACTCTTTGTCTCTCTCTGTGTCTCTCTCCCTTTCTCTCTCTCTCTGCCTCTCACTCTTTCTCTTTCTCTCTGTGTGTGTGTCTCTTTCTCTGTTTCTGTCTCTTTATCTCTGTCTCTGTGTATTCTCAGTATATAACAGTTTCTGGCACATAGTAGGCACTTAATAAATGCTGGGTGCCTGCCTTCCTGTATTTAGATGAAAGTCATGGACCCCCAGCCATCTTCCTAAGTGGAGAAGCAACCCACATTTGTGAGATCATAGATGAATCCAAGTCTCCAAGGCAAGAAGCAGATCAGTGACTCAATATGTATGAAGAAAGAAAAGGAGGAAGAGGAAGAGAGAGAAACTTAATGAGCTTCTGGGAAGACAGCTCCACATAAGGTTTGCAATTGGGCTCCACAAAGAGAGGCTATTTCTTCCTTGCCCATTTAAATGATCCTCTATGAGTGGCCTCCTAAATGGAGGCTTTCTAAAGGAATAAAAGACCTTGTTCCAGTCTGAATATAATGAAGTCAGCCACGGGAAAGCACAGCATGCTGCATTGCCTGACAATTATCTATTTTGCGACCCAGATTTTGTCTTTCTACTGCTCCCACAGCACCTTGGCGAAACAGAAGTCATATTGACTATGAAGTGAGAAATTGAACCCAAACACGTATCTGTTTGATTGTGCCCTGGACACATGCTCCTGAGGGCACAGGGGAAACTCATCCTGACTTACTGCCTTAGCAAAGCCCACTGGAAATCACAGTGAGTAACTTAGCACTAACTGGGCACAGTTACCAGTTTACTGACTAGATATTGAAATTAAGAAAACAAATGGCTGGTGAGAATAGTAAGTGGGGCCACGAGTGAGCCTCCTGGTCAACTTAAGGAGGTTAGAAAATAAAGCTTTTATTTGGCTTTTTGGTTATGTGTTTTTTATAGATGTGAACATCAGGGAAAGGGACTCATCAGAAAAAGATAGACCATAGTTTATGAGCTTCAAATTCTTTTTCCTTCCAGAAGAGTCTCAACCACAGGACACCACTATGAGTCTAGAAGACTATATAGGTCCTAGAGGGAGACAGGGCTCATCAGAAAGGAAAATCGTCTTATGGTGTCTTTTGGGTTGCATTTTTTGTGGGGTAAGACTGTCCTATATTGGGTATACACCAACAGCTTGTATGCTTGTGTGGAACCTGAGACTCTTTTGAAGTACAGATGTTGAGAACCAGATGTGATTCTAGAAATTACAAACTCTTGAAAGGGGCAGCTAGGTGATGCAGTGAATAGAGTACCAGCCCTGAAGTCAGGAGGACCTGAGTTCAAATCTGGTCTCAGACACTTAACCTTTCTAAGATATGTGACCTTGGGCAAGTCACAATCACAATCGCCTCCACAAAAATTATAATAATAATATTAATAATAAATTAAAAAACAAAAAAAGCAAGATGAAATTCGTAGGGCAGAACCCTGGCTTGGGGATATTGGGTCAAAGATAGTATTTGTGAACTGGATTTGAGAATGAATCTGGCTCATATATTCCTGAAATTGGGAATTCTGAATTACAGGGTATTTATAGATGAAAATTGGGAAGGGGGAAAACACTAACCTGAAAATCAGGTCTAATCAACTAGCATTTGTTATATGTCTACTAACCAGTTAGCAAGCATTAAATGCCCGTTGTATTCTAGGTACTGTGTTAAACACTGTGGGTACAAATAAGGAAACAAAAATAGCGTCTGCTCTCAAGGAGTTTGGAAAGGACATTTCCTTGGCCAAAGTCAGGAATAAATAGAAAGGTTGAATCCTTTAGTCATTCAGGAGCCGCAGCCATCACGTCTGTCTACAGACCACAGAAGACAGATCTGCTGTCCAGAAAATGAATCCAAAACTTTCCTGACTAAATATCTGCAACTGAAAAGTTGCTATTTGAAAGATGAGATAGAAAATGGCAATCCTGATGAAGATTAAATGAACTCAGGCAGAAACCTGAGCTGAATTTTGGGGAGATGATTAGTGATGAGATAGACGCCGGTGAGAAACAAATCGACTGTTTGCCTCCTCGCCATTATCCATGTGTTACTAAGAAGGGGACCAATTCCCACCTGAGAACACTCTAATTAAAAGGTCTTCTCGAATAAGAGTTGGGATGCTAGGAAGAGACAATAAATTAACGTATGCAAGTTCTTGGCTTTGTATTAGTTTCATTAACAACTCGATGATATTTTTTCCCTATGATACATGAAAGCTCATTAGAGTAGCATGGAGGTATCTGTCGAGCAGGGCTGGGAGGCCCATTAGGTTCCTATTCTTTGGGGTTTTTTTACATCCAGGTAAAGTCTCATCTGATAGAAACTGGAGGCATTTATACACTTTTAATTAACCTTACTCAGGTGCTTGCTTTTTTCCCACCAGCTGGACAGTAATCTTCTATAGGTCAGAGCTGACACAATGATGAGGAGCCTTTTCCAAGCTGGGTTTTCTCCCAAATTGTATGTCCACGGCTCTTGTTGCCAGGTTACTTGGTAATGCTGACCACTTTCTGAGACTGGGCTGCCCAACACTGCAAAGGCCAGCTTGGAAAGAGCAGTCCAGGCCACTGGGAGAAGAATCCCAAAGGCTCTGCTCCGTGATAAATCTTCTGTAGTAAGAGAACTCAGGACTGAGGCTGAAATGTGCTCAGGCCTGGAGGCCTATGGGGAGGCTCTGCTGAGCAAAGCAGTCCTCATTTTCTGTGCATTTTGCTTTGTTCACTTAATGGCGGAGGATACAGAGGGAACCGTCCTGGTCAGCTTTTGGGAGTGATCGATACGACGCAGAGATGCCGCCAATGAGTAAAGGCGAGGGATTTCAAATGGCAGGCCAAACTGCTGTATTAAAGTGAGCCGCTCTGGGTTGGCAGGGGATGGGCAAATGGAAGCTATAATTCTTTATCACTTCTGGGGTCCAGTATTTTATGACTGTCTTCATTTGCTAAATGTAATTTGCTAATGCTGATTCCAGACTAGGGGTGGTGGAGAGAAGGGGGAGAAGGAGGGAGGGGAATGAAGGAGGGAGGGAGAGTCAGAGACAGAGAGGAGGGAGAGAAACAGAGACAGAGACAAAGAGAGACAGACAGACAGAAAAGAAGAAGAAGGAGAAAATGGAAATGAAGAAGAAAACACAGAGGAAGAAGAAGAGAGGAAAAGGGAGAGAGAGGAGGGGAAGGAAGGAAAGAGAGAGACAGAGACAGAGAGGAGGGAGAGAGACAGAGACAGATACAAAGAGAGACAGCAGAAAAGAAGAAGATGGAAATGAAGAAGAATATGGAAATGAAGAAGAAAACAGGAAGAAGAGAGGAAAAGGGAGAGAGAGGAGGGAAGGGAAGGAGAGACAGAGAAAGACAGAAATAGAGAGAGGGGCAAGGTCCCTAGGGTCACCAGAGAGATTTGCTCAAAGTCACTGAATGGTAGAAGGGCTTTTTCAGATCACATGGGTAATAGGTATTTGAAACAGGACTTGAAGCTTGGTCTTCTCTCTGTGGAGAGGCAGGCTTCCAAATGTTGGGTATTTTTAACAAGCACTTATTTGAAATGAAGTGAATTGACTGGCATCTTCCTGTCACTGATTGTAGCCCTTCTGTGCACCAGAAGGTCATCTTTATAAGTTGCCTTCACACCCTCCCCCCAAAAAAAGGAAAAGAAAAGAGAAAACATCTTTTGTGGTCCTTTCTGTTAGTTCTTAAATGACAGACACAGTCTATTGCCTGTCCTGTACTTGAAACTTTTCCAGCCTGGTAGGATCCACTAGAGCCCCCAGTCTGTTAACATAATCTTTCAGATTTCATCCGCCATTTACAGTATTTTAAGGTCTGTAAAAGGCCCTTGCATGCATCTGCTGACTTGTGCTTCTTGCTCACCTCCTAAGGAAGCTCTAATACCCCCGTTTCATAGATTAGGAAACTAAGGCTCAGACAGTGACTTGCCCAGGGCTCACACAGGTAGGAAGTGTCAAAGAGAAGATCTGTCACCAGGTCTTTCTGATCCCAAGGCCAGTACTACACAAGAAAGCCCACTGTTTTCAGGAATACAGTCACTTTAATGCTGAACCAGAATGTCAGAATCGGAGTTTAATCCTGTTCTGTAATGAGCAGCATACTTCATTTGATGCAAATGTCCATATTTACCAGCCAACTATTCTGTGACCAAAGGCCCAGATGCTCAGAGCAGGGCGAGGGTCCTTCTAGAGCTAGGTTTGCTACCAGCAAAATGGCCACAGTAGCCTCCTAGCTGAGCCATCTCCCTGGTTTGTGTCTAGAGGTAAATTACACCCATGCTCTTGTAGGCTCTCTCAAGGTGCCATTTGGGGATCAGGAAGAACAGCTTAGCTCCAAACATGATATTTTTTCATCCTTCCTCTTGATGAATAACAGTTGATTATCTTCACTGAAGGGAAACTCACCAATGCAAGAGGAGAGTAATTGGAGAGCATTTAGTTATACAAACCATTCAATTCAAGATATAGCTTGTGAGTGAAATTAATGTTGTCCCAATTCCTGCCAGATCATCAAAGAATGAGGAATACAGATCCTGTTATGTCTTACTGCAAGGATGTGGCTGGATCTCAAATTCAGAGATCCTAGGATCATTTAAGGTAGAAGGAACTTTAGGGAACTATTAAGAAAAGTGAAGAATAAAGATATTGGCTGATTTGTCCATGATCTGACAGATATAAGTGTCTGAGTGGGATTTGAATCCAGGTTTTTCTGACTCTCAGTTCAGTATCCTACCACACACACCACATTATCTTTCATGGGATCATTGACATAGAGATTATAAATCTCAGAGGCACTTATGGCTCTTATGGGATCATAGACATGTCCTTTAAGGTCCTATTCCTCACTTTCTCCATCAGTGAAATATGGGGTCTCTAAGTTCCCTTCTAATTTTAAATGATCCTAGATCCCTGAATTTGAGATCTAGCTAAGTCCCTGCAGTAAGACATAGCAGGGTCTGTATTCCTCATTTTTGATGATCTGGAAGGACCTCAGAGGTCATATAATCCACTCCCTCATATGATAGATGTCAAGACTGAGGCCCCGAGGAGGTGGCTTGAAAACAGGTCTTCTGACTGCAGAGGCATGGTCATCCTTAACCTAGGAATTTTCTGGAGTCCAAAAATGAGTCAGAAAAGAAATAATAAAGACCACACACAAGCAATTTCTAATGATGTCTCTTGTTACTGGAGATCCTCCTAGGAAGTGAGAGTCCCACATCCTCATATGCACTTACACCAGAAATATTGAACCACTATTTATAAAAGCTCCCAAGTAACACTGTGAATCGAGTAACCCCAGAAGTATTTGTGATGTAGAATAACATTATTTCATATCAAAATTGTTTTGTAAAAGAGTACACCTATCATTTCTAGCTGCTGACTTGAGGTGAATAATCTGTATAAAAATATGAATTATTTTCCGTTAAGAAAAATGGTGATTAAATCTGGGTTTTATGTATTAGTCATTAATCTTTTATTTAAATTCAAATTATTCATTTCAACTACTAGTTAAAGACAAACCAAATAAAATACAACTTTGATCTGATTTCTCTTACATAGAAGGAATTTTTTTTAAAAATCAGTTATACTTAGGTTACATAGCTTCCCTAAATAGTTCTTATTTCAGAAAATGTCCTCATCTCTAAAAACAAAGTATAATTGTTAACTCGAAAATTGAATATTTATCTTAAAGGTAAAAGAACCTTTTATATATATATATATTTACATACATGTATGTATGCAGATAGGTGTGTATATGTATATGTGTGTAGGTATATGTAGGCTAGCAAAGGCTGTTGAATGTCTCTGTATTGGGAAGAAAGTGTCACTGTTCTTGAAAGAGGAATCCAAGATGTAACTCAATGGAAGTACACATTTCAATGTGCAAATGATAAAACAACTGAGGCTTGGAAAAATGGAAACCAGTTATATAAAATGGTAGCAACTCTCCTGTAGTTGAGCAAATGACTTCTGAAGAAAACAATAATGTTTCTTGCAGTGGGAAGACTAACCAGCAAGGGCCCAGGATTTTAAAAAATGTTCAGGTTTGCCCTTCGTGATGGGTTGCACTGAGTATGCACAATCATTCTTTATGTGATTCTAATCTAATATGTTGAACTCTGAAATGCTGTTTCCACAACTGTGAGATGACAAAGTTTCCTAATTAGTCTTGGGACCAGAAGAATCAACGACTCAGGAAATGCTCAGAATAGAGTGTTCATATAAAATGGATAACCTGTGGGCCTTTTATTCTCTGACCTTCTGGGTGTGGATAAGGGTGACTGACCTTTTTCCCAACCAGATTTCCATAAGTCTGCCAGCCCACTCTGCTTTTATTTATATCATTTTTCCTAGTTTTAAATGAATGAAATGGGAGTACCCAGAAGAAGCACCAGAAGAAAGATGTGGAAACAATTACCCAGGAACCATGGCAGTCTCAGAGACTGTAGTTCACCATGACAGAAAAAATACCAGCTATTGACTCTAGAAAGGCACCAATCCTTGTAGCCTAGAAAAGAGCCACATCTAAGGGAAATTTCATAAGGATTCAAAGTAGAGTGAAAAAGACTCCCAGAGACAAGGTTATGGTGATGCCTTCCCATGTACTCTAACTTTTAGCTCGCTTTTCATAAGGACTTTAGGTATATGAGGGGAGAGTGATCCTGCACAAACTAATCTTACTCTACTTTCTTAAGATTTGTAAAGGTAAAGGAGTCCAGCTGGAAGAATGAAAATGGAAAGCATCCTAGTAGGAGCCCAGGCTCTGTAGAGATAGAAGCTTCATCCCTTAGAGTTAACCCTAGAACTCTGAAGAGAATATAATTACTCACCTTTGGGACCCAATCTGGGAATGGAAGTTTAGAGAGGGAACTCAGAGGGGTTCTATACTCTGAATGGGGAATGATTAAATAATTTTCTTAGGCTTACTCATTTATTCCTCAAAATTCAGTAGAAAATAGATGAAAGCTAATAGCAGGGAAGAAATTCATCTAGTTTAGAGGTATCCAACATGTGTAAGACCCAGAGTGGTCACGTGAGTTTTTCAATTCCCTTATGAAAAGCAAGTTGAAAAGCCAAGATTTGAACCTAGATCCTTTGACTCCAAATTCAGTCCTTCTTTTACAACACTACATAAAACTATAAAAACCAGAGTCACCAATAGGTAGACAAGTAAAAGATAGAATTGCCAGAAGAAGGCAATGCTTTTACTATGATTATTAGTTTATGAATGATGATGATGATGATCTTTAGATGACTATGATGATGATGATGATGATATTCCTTTGTGCCTTACCTATGATTAAGATAACATAGCAAGGAAGTGAGAAAGTATCTGGTAAGATAAAGAATTGAAATAAAGAAGTATAATATAAATTTTGGAGAGGGTCTCTATAATAATACACATTTTTCTAACATATTAGGTACAGGGGTGGTTTAACACTAGCAATTTGGTCTTAAAACTTTATTAGCCATGCCAGTAATAAGATTTGGTTATATCAAAGGTTTTAATCTATTTAATAGCCTACTTATTTGGCTCATCAGAATCTGTGTTAAAGTATTATAACTAGAGGATAAATACTAGATTCACTTGAATCCTTCCTTATATATGCTTTATAGTCCCTGTAATTTTGCATTCTTGTGACTCACCAATTAGTGTAGGAATTCCCCTCATTTAAGTATCCCAGCAAATCTTCTACAATGTATAATAATAGAAAGTTGCTTAGGGCATTGAGAAATTATGTGACTTTCCTAAGGTTTCATTTGTCTGATTCAAGGTATCTTCCTGAACTTAAGATCTACCATGCATTCATTATGTACTTTGCTTCTCACTTATGAAAAAAACTCTTAAAAATTAAATTTGATGATGTTGAAGAAAATCCCCTACTCAGAAGAAAAACTATAAAGATACAGGGAAATCAAATATCATCAATGAAATATGATCTAGTGTGAGTTCCTCTTAGGATTCTGAAATATACCATGACTAACCATGGCTACCTTATGTCTTAGGTTAAAGTCTTTTTGGTTGGCAGAGGGAAACATCTGCCAACAAAATATATGGTAGAACCTTCCTTAGAGCAGTATCCTTTGTAAATAATATAAACATACACACATTGATTCACTTCTGATTGAATAGCTCATTAGAGGTGATAATGACACTAATGTCATCACTAGTAGAACATACATTTTTAAGGAATGGAGATGATCTTAAATTGCCCTACTCCTTTTTACTTTTATTTTTTATCCATTTTTTAAAGCTTTTTATTTTCAAAACATATGCATGGATAATTTTTCAATACTGACCCTTGCAAAACCTTGTATTCCAAAATTTCTCTCCTTCTCCCACCCCCTCCCCTAGATGTCAAGTAATCCAACATGGTAAAAATACATTTTGAATCCAATATATGTATACATATGTATACAATTGTCTTGCTGCACAAGAAAATTCAGGTCAAAAAGGGAAAAAAATAAAATGCAAGCAAACAACAACAAAAAGAATAAAAATGTTGCATTGTGATCCACTCAGTTCCCACAATCCTCTCTCTGGGTGTAGATGGCTCTCTTCATCACAAGATCAGCTCATTGTTGGAAAGAGTCATGTCCATCAGAATTGATCATCATATAATCTTGTTGCTGCCATGTACAATGGTCTCTTGGTTCTGCTTATTTCCCTTAGCATCAGTTCATGTAACTCTCTCCAGATCTCTCTGGAATCATCCTGTTGATCATTTCTTATAGAACATTAATATTCCATTACATCCATATACCATGACTTATTCAGCCATTCTCCAACTGATGGGCATCCACTCAGTTTCCAATTTCTTTCCACTACAAAAAGAGCTGCCACAAACATTTTTGAACATGTGAGTCCTTTTCCCTCCTTTAAGATCTCTTTGGGATACAGACCCAGTAGAAATACTGCTGGATCAAAGGATATGCATATTTTGATAGCCCTTTGGACATAGTTCCAAATCGCTCTCCAGAATGGTTGGATCATGAACTGCTCTACTCCTATTCTCTCACTTGGTGTGCATGTGATGGAGAAAATGGTTTTGTGACACAATTTTCTGGAACTCAGTAACTTTAAAATACAAAAAAAGCTTAAAAAGTCCTTACCAAAGACTTTTGGATTGGGAATTGGATCCCATTTATGTTCTGTTCTAGACAATAGATACTGGTTCAATATAAAGAGAAAAATTCTTCCCTACCAAATTTGCAACTTCCAATACATTTCTAATTCAAGATCAGAGATAATTTATGAGAGCTACTGTGATTCCCTGAAAATGAAAATCTCTCAAGAAATACTGCTCAACATGTCACTACACTAATGAAAAAAAAACTTTTAGGAGATTCCTACTGGCTAGAGGATAGGGAGTGGATCTGTGAAACACTGGAATGAAGAACTCCTGAATAAATAAACTACCTGAACAATTTCAGGTCAGACTTTTTCTAAAAAGTTTTGGCCTTAGAGAGTCATGGAAATCATTGAGAAACTAAGTAATTTGCCTAATATAATATAGCTAGTATATGTAAAAAAGCAGGCTGAAATTCAGGTCTGCCTAGTCCCAAGGTTGGCTTTTTAATCTATAAATGCATGTGATTCTGATGTTCCCAAAAAGACTTCTTGGTAGAGGCAAAACTAGACATACTTATTTTTTGAGAAGATTTCAATATTGAACTCAGTCTGTGAAAGTTCAGTTTTGGTGTTAGGTAGAGATATAGTAGAATGTCACATAGTAGAAATTGTGCTGTATTTTTTTAAAAGAGGAAAAAAATAAAAAAAAATTTTTAAAGAGGGAGAATCCTAATTCTGTTCTACCTAGTTATGTGGATTTTGAAATTCACTAGACTTTTCTCATTTCCAAAACCAAGATGTTGGACTCAATGATCTGAAAGGTTCTTTCCCGCTCAAGATGTCTCTGTCTAAATAAAATCAGCATTATTTTTTTGCATGCCCATCAAAAATTGTAGGTCACCCCTAGTAAGCAGGCAAGCAGATATTTGCAAGGCTGCCCAAATCCATTTGTACCAGATCATTGTTAATAAATATGGTAACATCAGTGTTATAGGCATCTAAAACAGAGAATTAGATATGGCCTCTGCCCATTGGGCTTCCAGAAAAACAGGAGAAAATAAGCAAGACACTAAAACAACATATATAAGTCAGGTGAAAATATCCCAGACCCCTATACACCAGTGAGACAAGCATCCTCTCTTTATTCCTAACTTCCATTACCTTCAGGTGAAGCTTTTAAAGCCCTCTTAGGGAGAAGATTAGGATTTCAGCTCACCTTTCTTAGGTGCTGGGTGCTCACTATACTATAATAGAGCATGTTTTCCTCTCCCTTCTTCCTTTGTTTTTTCCCCTTGGAAGATGGAAGGGCAGAAGAAGAGAGGGTAAAGAGACACCACTGGGGAAACAAACCTTTTCATTTATTATTTCCCTCCTCCTTCCCCACCTCCCCCACAAAACTCAATCAGGAGTTTCCTACACAGAATGATAAAATCTGTGTAAATACTTTGTGTCCTCGATGAGTGATCAGAGCATGTCCTGATGCATGCAAGTATTGTTACTGCTTTCTATAGTGTGTCATTCCATATCCTTCATAGCATCTACCAGCGTAAACATACAGCATTCTACAGAATGCCTTTTCTGAACTCCTTGGAAAGATACAGGAACTGGCAACCAGAAGAATTGCAACATTCAACAATAATCCTTGGTTCACTCAGCAATCTCAGCCATAGAAATTGGAAATAGCTGGTGCTGGTTTTACTTCTCCCACATTCTGTGGATTGCTAGAGCCTTTCAACCTTTTCAATATTCTCTCTTTCTGTTCTCTGGAGAGTCCCTCCCTTTCTCTGCTTTTAGTATCACTAACCTGTAAATGATACCTGGAGGGCAGGTCAACCCAAGAAAAAACAGATAATTGGAAAGGTTAAAGCAGTAGATGAGGTTATAATTAACTGGCTGGATCAGGTATTTTACAATTCTGACACCTCCGCTGAAAGAAAATGTTTAATCAGAATAGAAAGGGCCTTGGAATTAATCCATTTTCATGGTCGAGATTGCCATGAAGGTGTGAAATCAGTCACAGGAATGAAAACCAGCCTATTTCAGTTGCAGATTGTGTCCTGGTCCTTGTCTGTCTCATCTGTCACACCTTGGGGAGACGGAACTTCTTTACAGACAAATCCCTTTTGTTATGACAGCAAAAACCCATTTTCAGCCATAAATGGGGAATTATAGAATCTTGGAGTGGGAAGAAAGCTCAGAGGCTCTCAAGTTCAATTCTTATCCTCGGACAAAAATCTCACCATAACATTCCCCAAAAAGTCATCTTGACTGCACTTGAGAACTCCCAGAATTTAAGAATTCAGTTTTCTACCTCATAACTCATCCCATTTTCATATAATGTTAATTGTTAGGAAAAGATTGTGATGCAAATTCACCACTTTCTAAGATAGTTCATTCTACTTTTGGAGCACACAGGATAAATTTGTAATGCATAGTAGTTAATCCAGGGAAGCCACTGACAATTGTCAATGGGTCTCAAAAGTGGTTTGATGTCTGGTTGTCTCTTCTGAGGCCTGGCATTTGCCATTACTTTCCATCTCATAAAAGCATGGAATCACCCAAACTCAAAATTGGACTTCCAAATAATCAAAAAGGAAGTCACCTTATAATCCATTTGAGAAGGTGCCAACTTTGACTTGAAAACCTCCCAAAAGACACTGAAGCTTCAAGAAAAACCTGTTACCATTTCAACTCTCTCAGATTGACTAAGATGACAGGAAAAGATAATGTTAAATGTGGGAAAACTGGGACACTAATACATTGTTGGTAGAGTTGTGAACTGATCCAACCATTCTGGAGAGCATTTTGGAACTAGGTCCAAACGGTATCAAACTGGACATTACCTTTGATTCAGCAGCATGTCTACTGGGCCTGTATTCCAAAGAGATTGTTTAAAAAGGGGAAAGGCAGCATTTCTATTGGGCTTATATCCCAAAGAAATCATAAAGAAAGGAAAAGGCCCCACATGTGCAAGAATGTTTGTGGCAGCCTTTTTTGTAGTGGCTAGAAACTGGAAATTGAATAGATGCCCTTCAATTGGAGAATGGCTGAATAAATTATGGTATATGAATATTATGGAATATTATTGTTCTGTAAGAAATGACCAGCAAGATGATTTCAGAGAGGTCTGGAGAGACTTACATGAACTGATGCTGAGTGAAATGAGCAGAACCAGGAGATCATTATACACGGCAACAACAGTACTATATGACAATTAATTCTGATGGACATGGCTCTCTTCAACAATGATATGTTTCAAACCACCTCCAATTGTTCACTGAAGAAAGCCATATACACCCAGATAGAGGGATGTGAAATGTGGACCACAACATAACATTCTCATACTCCTTGACTGATGTTTGCTTACATTGTGTTTCCTTTATCTGATATATCGTTTGTGTAGATAAGATTTTTCTTGCACAACAATGATAAGTTTGGAAATATGTATACATATATTCGATTTGCCAATATTTTAACATAATTAACATGTAGTGGATATCCTGCCATCTAGGGGAGGGGTGGGGAAGTTGGGGGGAAAAATTTGTAACGGAAAGCTATGTAAGGGTTATTGTTGAAGAATTACCCACACATATGTTATGCAAATAAAATAAAATTAAAAAAATAAAAAAATAAATAAAAAAAAATAAAAAAGGGGAAAGGACCCACATGTGGAAAAAAAGTTTGTAGCAGCCCTTTTTTGTGGTGGCAAGGAACTGGAAACTGAGGGGATGCCCATCACTTGGAGAATGGCTGAGTAAGTGATAGTATATGAATGAAATGGAATATTATCATTCTATAAAAAACCATCAGCGGACTGGTTTCAGAAAGGCCCGGAGAGACTTAACATGAACTGATGCTAAGTGAAATGAATAAAACCAAGAGAACATTGTACACAGCAACAACAAGATTATGTGATAATCAGCTTTACTGGACATGGTTCTTTTCAACAATGAGGTGATTCACACCAATAGACTAATGATGGAAAGAGCTATCTGAGGACCGAATATGGATCACAACATAGTATTTTCATCTTTTTGTTGCTGTTGCTATTTCCTTGCTTGTTTTTTTTTTTCTTTCTCTTTTTTCTCCTTCTGATCTGATTTTTCTTATGTAGCGTGATAAATGTGGGAACATGTTAGAAACAAAAAAGAAAAAGACTTCCAAGGCAGATCAAGCTCATGGAAAAAAATAATTAAATTGTTATGTTTCATTACAAAGGAAAGAACTAAGAACCAGAGTAGAAATTTTGAAGAAGCCAATTTAGGCTCAATGTTGGGAAAACTATCCTTTTAATGAGAGTAGGTCAAGAAATGAAACAGTTTATCCTGAAAGGTTTCTCCTTCATTGGAAATCTTAAAGCTGAGAATAGAGATCTCTCTATTCTAATGGGAATTACTCTCCAATATGAGTTGGAATAAATGGCTTCTGAGGTTTCTTCTAATTCTCAAATTCTGTAATTCTGTGAATGAGGGGAAAATTGGTATTTCCTAAAGATGTCTGAGTTGGGGAAAGTTTTTATTCTTCAGACATCTTTCTATCAAGCTCAAATTTGCCTCTTTGCAATTCCTACCCACTACTTCTTTTCTGTCCTCCAGGGTCAAGAAGATTCAGTCTAATCTGTCTTTTAGATAATATCCTTTTGCACTTTGCCCATTCCACACTTAATCTTCTCTTGGTTAACCATCCCAATTTCCTTCATCTAATCCTCATAAATCCTCAAACCCCTTTATTTTCCTACTGTATTGTTTTCTGTGTGGATTCTCAGTACAATATTCTAGATGGAGTCTGACCTGGGTGGAACCAAAGCAATGGCAAAGCAACATGGCTGTTACAGTTGAAAATGTCCAGACTTGGGAGTCAAAGGACCCAAAGCCAGATCTCCCTATGATACTAACTAGCTGTGTGATCTCAAGACAGTCATTCAAACTCCCTACAATTCAATTTCTTCATTGGCAAAATAAAGGGATTAAAAAAGAGAGTCTTGCTTGGATAAACCAGTGTCCAGAAAGTAGGTGCTTAATAAATGTTTACTGAGTTCCCTTGGGTCCTGAAGCACAATGGTTTCAAACTCACATAGAAATGGATCCCTGCCTGTCACTTACTGACTTTGAAAACCACAAATTGCCCTCATCTATGTTGTGATGCACATTTATTTGCCTTGCCAAACAGTTTCTGTTTACATTCTAATCTGGTCACCTGCCTAGAGTTTGACACCCCTGCTGTAGTGAATTGAATATTGCACTCAGAGTCATGAAGAACTGTTGGATTTCCATCTTGCACAGAGATGAGCAATGTGGGCAAATCACTTAGATTCTTTTGATCTTTTTTTCCTCGTCTCTAAGATCAGGAGGTTGAACTCAATAATTCCTTTCAGCTCCAAATCTGTTTTTGGACAATACTGTGATCTGAGAAGACCCTGGAAGTGCTGCTTCTCTTAAAGAAACCAACAGTCTCTGGCTATTTTGTCAGTCACATTTACCTTACACACTTACTTACACACTACAGTACACACTTACCTACAATCTATTTTTAAATTACACTCTACAAATCTCTTCTCCCACACATATCAATGCTAGAATGACCTCTGAATATTTTGATCCCATCCCAAGGGCCCGCAGAGAGCTCTGGTCTCCATCTTTTTGTCCTTTTATTTTCTACAGTTGGACCAGAGAGCAGGCAGATCTTAGACCCAGCACTTTAGAAGGATTTGCTGCCCCTTGGTCTGGGATTTTCATGACACTTCTCTGCATCCCTAGCTCAAGAGCCCTGTAAGACCTCAGCCTTTAGTTTCCTCATGTGGAAAATAGAGAGCTGACCACCTGTCTCAGGAACAAATTGGGGTCCTAGAGTGCCACACTTAATGTTGGAAATGCAGTAGTAGGTAATTTACCAGTTTATCCAGGCCAAATCACCATGTGAGGGGTGGGTGGTGAGCAATCCCCCATGGTGCTTAGTTTAAGAATAGTGAAACTTAACCTTGTATAGGAATACTTAGCAAGGAGGACATTGAGCAGGAGAAGCTCTAGCTGTGAAAAATAGAGGTCTGTTCCTAACTACTGGGGAACTGGCCAGTTTGAAAATGGTCTCCCGCACCTAGGTAATACACATACACCTAAGCAAACAGTCTCCCTTATTCTAATAGAAAATGACTATGAATTCAATGCAATTGAGCTGGAGAGTGGCCAGGTAATCTAACTCTACACCCTGGCTGTCCCTAGCTGCAAAAGGAGTTTATTTTTAGCTGCTAAGGCTGCTTCCAGCAGCCTCTCTCCTTGGAGGCAGCCAGGTTCTCTTCTCACCCCCCCCTCCACTTTTTCCAAAGGACCTTAAATAAGCTGTTAAAAGCAGGAAGCTGTTGGATCCGGAGAAGGCTGCAGAACAGCAGAGGAGGTGATTAGAGGAGAATCGACTTGAGGTGTCAGAGGCAGGAAAGGCAGCTCTGGGGATGCTGCCCGAAAAGTTTGCAAACAAACTTTTAAAAGGAGTGCCCTGAGTGACCCTGGCTCCTGAGTGGGACAACGGGAGGGGATGAGGAGAGGATGCTCAGAGGGAGACTGAGGGAGGGAACAAAGAGGATACAGGTTAGAGGATGTGATGGTCCTTAACTGAAGTCAGTGAAGGATGTGTGTCTTACCCAGCAGCAGGAACCAGCTCCCTTCCCTGAGCTCCTCCTCTTCATCTTCCTCATCCTCTTCCTTCTCTTTGTCTTCCTCTTTCTCCTCTTCCTCCTCCTTCTCCTCCTTCTTCTTCCCCTTCTCTTCCTTCTCCTCCTTCTTTTTCTCTTCCTCCTCCTTCTCCTCCTTCTTCTCCCCTTCTCTTCCTTCTTCTCCTTCTTTTTCTCTTCCTCCTCCTCCTTCTCTTTCTCCTTTTTCTTCTCTTCATCTTCCTCCTCCTCCTTCTCTTTTTCTTCCTCCTCCTTCCCTCTCCTCTTTCTCTTCCTCCTTCCCTCTCCTCTTTTTTCTTCCTCCTCCTTCTCCTCTTTTCCTTCCTCCTCCTCCTTTTTCTTCCTCCTCCTCCTCCTCTTCCTTATCATCATCACTTGGCATTTTTTTAATTTGGCACAAAACAAGCATTTTCATTCATTCATTCATTCATTCATTTATTGATTCATTTGTTTTCTTATTCATTCATTATAATGATTAACAATTGTATTGATATGGTTTTGTAAAGGGCTTTCTTTGGATTATTTAAAATAAAACTCACTAAGACTCTGTGAAATGGATTCTATGGTAGATGAGGAATAAAGCCAACCACAAGTATTTGTATCATGTGCTAAATGCTACTAATCATGCTTCACTGTATACAATGCCAGGCCTGGAGTCTGCAAGACCTAAATTCAAATGTGGCATCAGATAGTTACTAATTGCATGTTGTTGTTGTTGTTGTGTGTACAGTTGTGTGACTCTGAGCAAGATATTTAATCCTATTTGCCTCAGTTTCCTCATCTGTAAAAATGAGTTGAATAAGGAAATGGAAAACTACTTCAGTCTCTTTGCAAAGAAAAGTCCAAAAGAAGTCACAAGGAGTCAGAAATGGCTGATAAAATGATAAACAAAAAATGCTGGAGGTACAATGACACATGATCATTCCCTGATATCAAAGAACTTACTTTGGAATGGAAAAGACAACCTGAATGTATGTAAATATATAAAAATATAGTTACATACATCTATAGATAGACTAGATATAAGACAGTTTGGGGAGAAAGGGGGGAATTCAGGAAAGTCTTATAAAGGTAAATGACATAAGGGGAAATAGGCAGCTATAGAGAAACTGCTTTAGGACTGATATCAATATCAAGAAAATCTTCCTAACATTTTGAATTAGCCAAAAGTAGATTAGATGGCCTCCAAGGTCCCTTCCAACAGTAAGATTCTATGAAAGGGAAAACTCATCCAAGGCTTACTCAACCTCCAAGACCATATTTGAATCCATGATTTCTTGACTTCCAATATTGCCTTCAGGCCTCTGTTCCACATTGGAGTTTGCCATGCTGGGAAGGGTTCAAGCAAAGGGGATAAATTACCTGTCTAGAAACTTAGAAAATGGATTCTTGATAACCAGCTTTGGATATCTTAAGGGTTGTCAATGGAAAAGGTTTCTGGCATTCTCTTTAGCCCCCAAGGACAGAACTGAGATCAATGGCTAGCCAATTTCACTGTAATGGAAGGCAAAGAACTCTTAAAATGATGAGTACTTAAAAGAAGCAGGGATCTCAGGCTAGCCACAGCCCCATGGGACTTGAGGTACTTTGTTGATCCCGGCCAATTCAAAGTGGGAGGAAGCTTGTTCTTAGGAGGTCACATCTGTAATCCATGACTCCTCATATCTAGAAGCTTGATGTCACACAGAGACTCCCAAATATCATGGAAGGAGGCAGGCAGCATCAAGGTTAAATTCAGGGAGGAGAGGAAGCATCCAAATATGTTACGCCTTGTACAATTAAATTATTTGAGACATAAAAAAGAGATGGAAACTCAAGGACCTTTTCCAATTTTGAGAAGAGTTTGGCATGCTGAGCATTCTTAATAAATATTAAAGCACCAGGGATGATATCAGATTACATCAAAGATTTCTGCAGGATTGAACTTGGCCTGGACTCCAGTGGGGCAGAAACAACAGGCCGCAGCTCCCCAGGTATTTCTAACTGAGGCTGAAAAGCAGAAGGAGCCACACCAGGATGGACACCAGAGACTCAGAGGCCAGCCACAAGTACCCCATTCAGGTCCCGCCAATGAGAATTTCGAAGAGCTAGCAGACAAGGTTGGGGGGATTTATTGCAACTCTGAAAACAAGTCTCATTTGGGATGTTTTTTATTCAACCCAGAAACAAAGGGATAAAGTAATTCCACCAAGTACTCAGGGAAAAATCAGATGAAACACTGTTCTTTTTTTTCCTTAGAAAGTTTCTTTTTTAGAATGCCAGGTAGCTCCTGTTCTATAAAGCTGCTTAGGAGCAAGGAGAAGCCACCCTTCAGGGCCCTAAGGAGAGTACCAGAAATTCAACCGCATAGGAACTAGAGAACATGAATAAAAAAGAGGGAGGGAGATGCAGAGACAAAGACAGAGAGAGAAACAGAGAGAACAGAGAGAAACAGAAACAGAGAGAGAAAGACAAAGGCAGACAAAGAGTCAGAGAGAAAGAGAGAGATGGCGAGAGGGAGAAAGAAAAAAAGAGAGAGACAGAGAGAGAAAGAGAGAGACAGAGACAGAGACAGAGCCAGAGCCAGAGAGTAAAGAGGAGAAAAAGAGAGGGTGAGGGAGAGGCAGAAAGGGGAAGAAGGAGAGGGAAAGAGGGAGAAAGGGAGAGGGACAGAGGAAGAGGGAGAGAAAGAAAGAGAAGGAGAAAGAAGGGAGAAAGCGAAGAGGGAGAAGGAGGAAAGTGAGAGTGAAAGGGAGAAGAAGTAGAGGGAAGGGGGAGGGGAAGAAGAGAAAGAAAGGGGAAGGGAGAAGGAGAAGGGAAGAAAAGGAGCAAAAGGAGAGGGAGAGGAGAAGGGGAAAGGAGAAGGAAGAGGGAGAAGGGGGAGACAGAGGAGAGGGGAAAGGAAGGGGAAGGGAGGGAGAGAACACCTTACAATCTTTTTTTCAGACACATCTTTGAGTTTAAAATTTGAAATGAAAAATACCTATCTCAGTTCTGAGAAGAATCTTTGAGAAACTTAAGAAATGACAAGAGAAACTCTTGGAAAGAAAACTGAATTGAAAGAATGGTGCAACTTACTTCCTGACAAGTCAGTGTGACTCATTTCTCTGTTCTTTCCATATTGTCTGGGGTTTCTCTTCTTTCTTGATTCTAAATGGGAGTGAAGAAAGCAGATTCTAGGGTCCTAAGCTACTGGGTTTCTCTGTTTTAATCTGTCTTTTTGCTCAGTGATAGGGCTGAGTTAGAATCTATTTCTCTCTTTGTTCCTCTTTCCTAGAATCATGGATCCACACCTCAAGCTCCCTTGCTCTCTCCTCCTCCTTTCTGCACATAGCACCATCACCTCTTGATATTCTTCTTTCTTCCCTTCTCTAGAAATGTAGTGGAGGAAAAAACCCCATGAGATTTAGATACATCTGTAAAATGAGGGGATTGGTCAAGATGATCATAAAAGTCCTTTCCAACTCTATCCTGTTATTCCTGATTCTGTCAGAAAAACAAAAAAGTTGTGATCTTGGGCAACTGACTAAAGATTTCCAAATCTCACCTTCCTTATCTGTATAACACTTCTAATACCCTGTAACTTCTTGATTTAAATCTATCATCCCTAAAAGGTCAGAACAACTCTACATTCTGTCTTCACCACAAGTTCTGTAGATGACCATACTTTCATTTTGTTTTGACTAAGAAACTGACACAACAAAATGGCAAATGATTTCAGAAGGTTTCTGAATCTCCAGATCTGCAATGTATTGATATGAATTAGAAAGTAACTAAAGAAAGGACAGGTTAGGAGTCAGAAGCCCTAGTTCCAACCCCATCTCAGACCTTTACAAGCTATGTAAACATGGGTAAGTCATTTAATTTCTCAATTCCTCAGTTTCTCCATCTGTCAAATGGATATAGTAGTGTTTCCCACATCCACATCTTAGGGTTGTTGTGAGGAACATGCTTTGCCAAGCTGAAGGTGCTATAGAAATGTGAGTAATTTGCATTTTCATTGGTTGGTGTCAAGGTGTTGAATGTTTTGGCTGAAACTGTGATTATGATGCAGGAAGAACCTAGTGAGGTCATATCCTTTACTCATGGAGAGAAAGAACTTCTGTAACTAAAGATTTGAGAATCATTTGGAAGAATTAGAACTTATGTGACTTCTGGAGTCAAATACCTAATATATGGTACTGGCTAAGAAATAGAATGGTGGATCGGTGGAATAGGTTAGACACACATGACATTATAATCAATGCCTATAGTAATCTAGTATTTGATAAATACCCAAACTTCAACTTCTGGGAAAAGAATTCACTATTTCCCAAAAAATTGTTGGGGAAAATGGAAAGTAATATGTCAGAAATTCAGCATAGACCTACATCTCATACCCATACCAAAATAAGGTCCAAAAGGGTACATGATTTGAGCATAAAGGGTTATATCAGAAGAAAATTAGGAGAACAAGGGATATTTATCTATCAGAGCTTTGGAGAAGGAAGCAATTTATGACCAACACAAACTAGAGAACATTATAAAAGGCAAAATGGACAGCTTTGAATATATTAAATGTAAAAGGTTTTGCATAAGCTGGGAAAATTTTTTTATAACCAGTGTTTCTCATAAAGGTTTCATTCCTGAAATATATAAAGAACTGTGTCAAATTTTTAAGAATACAAGTCATTCCCCAATTAAATGATCAAAGGGTATAGACAGACAATTTTCAGATGATAACATTAAAGCCATCAATAGTTATATGAAAAAAATGCTCTAAATCACTATTGATTCATACCTCTCACATTGGGTAAGATGACAGGAAAAGATAAATGTTGAGGGAATGTGGGAAAACTGGAATACTAATACATTGTTGGTGGAGTTGTAAACTGATCCAACCATTCTGGAGAGCAATTTGGAACTATGCCTAAAGGGCTGTAAAACTGTGCATACCCTTTTATCCAGCAGTGACACGACTGGGTCTGTATCCCAGGAAAATCATAAAGAAGAGGAAAATATCCACATGCGCAAAAATGTTTGTAGCACCTTTTTTTGTGGTAACAAAAAATTAGAAAATGAGTGGCTACCCATCAATTGGGGAATGGCTGAATAAGTTGTGGTATATGAAGGTAATGGGATATTATTGTTCTATAAAAAATTATGAACAAGCTGATTTTAAAAAGGGCTGAAAAGATTTGCATGAACTGATGCTGAGTGAAACATATAAAACCAGGAATACATTATAAACAATAACAGCAAGAACGTGCAATGATTGACTATGAAAGACTTGGCTCTTCTCAGTTGTTCAGTGATCCAAAACAATCCCAATAAACTTTGGATAGTAAATGCCATCTGCACCCAGAGAGAGAACTATGGAGAATGAATGTAAATCCACACTTGCTATGTTCACTTCTTTTTTCTGTTGTTTTTTTTTCTCTCCCATTGTTTCTCCATTTTGTTCTGTTTTTTTTCTCCCAATATGATTCAAAAAGCAAAGTGTATTAAAAATTAACAACTAAATAAATAAATAATGAAATTTTACACCTATTATGTGTCAGAAGCAAGACTTGGGTCCAGGGACATTCTGATATAATAATAATTATTATTATACTTGAAAATAATAATTATAATAACAGCCAACGTCTATATTATGTCTACTATATTCTAGCAGGAATATAGAAAGCTAAGCTTCTTTGAGCTAAACACTTTACAAACACAGTTTCATTTGATCTTCACAACTCTGGAAGGTGAGTGCTATTACTATTCACATTTTATATATGAGGAAACTGAGGCAATCTAAGGTTAAATGACTTGTCTAGAGTTACACAGCCAGTCAGTATCTGAAGCTAGATTTCAACTCAGTTATTTCCTGACTACAAGTCTATTTCCAATGTGCTACTTTTTATATCATAATCATTGTCAGAAAGTTCAGTACAAACTCAATTAATAATTTAAAAAAGACCATTAGACACACACAACAAGCTAACCACTAAACTTCACTAGAGTCAAATGTTTTGGTAGCCATTATTTGACTAAAATTGATTGAGAACTTTCATTTATCTATCAGGTTCTGGACTCAATGATGTCCAAGTTTTCCTTCAAGTCTGAGAGTTCATGATTCTAGTCAAAATTTCAGAAGCTACAATGGGACAAAAGTCATTTCACAAGAAGTAGGGAAAGTGGAAGAAAAGGAAGATATGAAATTTCTGAGAAGTATTTTAAATTTTGACCTCTAATAATGATTGTATTATGTTCTGCAAAGAATTATTTTGACCAGAGGCTGTATCATCCTACATTGTTTGTTGTTTAAATAATTACTAATGCAAGAAAAAGAATGAAAGTAAGATATTTTAGACCAAGGAAAAGGGGAGGGAGGAGTTTTGTCTCTCCTTCTATTTCAGTTGAACTAAAAAAAATGGAAGGAAAATCATTGTGTTGGCCAAGAGAAACAAGAAGGTTATTCCCAGCTATGGGTATTGGAAAGGAAAAGGTGATCCTGGGTACAGCTTTGCCGCTGGGTATGTGTTGGAAGGAGGTGGTGTAATGATGTAGAAAATGCCTAGAGATAACCCAGAGGAAGGAAGGTGAGAGTCAGAAGTCATTAGAAAAAAAAAGACTCAGAAATGTCCTTTGAGGGTTTCGAAACAAGTAGGAGATTTCTTCTGAACACAGTCTCACTATAAAAAGGAAGACCTTGGAGTTCTTTGAATGCAGAGATAAATATGAGGAAAACCAGGGAGCATTTCTCTAGCTGCTACTAGAATATGGAGGCTTGGGGAATAATACATTGCCTATAAAATAAAAATAACCAATAACATCATATATATTTTATACGGCCATGTATCAAGAAGGTGCAACATTTAAAGCTAGCACTTTTGTGACTAATCTAACTCCTTTATTATTGTCAGTTGTATGATTCTTTCTTGGAGGAAAATACATTGTCTAAAAAGTGGTATTTTCCAATATCTGACCTCAGACTTAACCCTATATGCCTCAGTTTTCTCACTTGTCAAAGGAGCTGGAGGAGGAAATGGCAAACTATTCTAGTATCTTTACCAGGAAAATCCTAAATGGGGTTACAGAGAGTTGGATATGAGTGAAATGACTGAATGACAATAATAAACATGTTGGATAATCATTTCCCTTATAGATTTATTGAGCAACCTGTAAAAACCAAATAATCATCATCTATAGCCAATACTTGGTCAGTTATGGATGTGTTGTGTTCTAAATGATTAAAGAAAATGTATTACTCTCTACATCTTAGAAGAAAAAAGCACATCTCTTGGTATTTAGCAGTTAGAGAAATATCATGAGATAATTAAATACCTTGCTATGTTTGTTCCCCAAAGATAAGAGGCAATAGGTACTTAATGAAGAGCATGAAGTCATTCATATTTTTCTAAAAAGAGTGTGTCTTCAGAAAGAGACCCCCAAGAGAGCACAAGGAAAAAAGGGGAGTCTGCTCAATTAATGGGGAATCACTGAGGTGCAAAGCAAGCCAGAAATGAATAATGCAAAGAAAGCTGCTGCAGATACATTGGGATAATACCTATTCCTTCTCCTCCAATGATCAAAGGCATGTGCCATGAATCAACAAATGACTGCCCCTTTCTGAGAGCACCTGAGACTGGGGCTGTCTTTCATTTTGACAGGATGACTCAGGATCATAACATGCGACTGATCTCTGAGATTTTTTATTTCATACAAGGACAAAAAATATTATCTTCCACAACCTTTTTGTTCCTTCAGAATTAGTCAGTTGCCCATTAGTTTCCCCAATAAGCATGCATGTTTTATATTTTGGCACAATGTTTTCCAGCTCCCATATACCATAGACTGTGCTACTCTGGGGTCAGAGCAAAACTGAGTTTGCCAGGAATGAACAGGATGATAGTTCCAACTACAAAGTAAGATCCAATGCATAATCTAGAACAGTTATGCTATGGCTCAAGTTCAGTGATACAGCAAGAGCTATAAGTAGAATGTAATGTCCCTGAGGACAGGAGTTTCTTTGGCTTTTTGTCCCCAACCATAAAAGAATACCTTGTACAAAGTAATATTGTGAATTATTCAATTCAATTCACAATTCACTTCATGAAATTCACAAGTATTGTGAATAATTCAAGTGAATTGAATTAAATGGAAAGATCAGGAAGCTATCTCAAGCCTGTAAGACAAAAGACAAAGTCCAAGGCCTTTGATCTAAGATATGGAGAACTAAGTAGTTCTGAAAGGTCTGGATAGAGTCCAGATAGTTTAGGGGTAGTAGCAGCAGGGAGCAAAAAACAACATCATAACTCTCTTTTTTGATGCTGCTGACTGTTTATAACTGGGCCAAGACTCAGAAGTGAAGACCTATTAGCCAGGGGGAAAAGTCACTACTCAACATAAGCAGTTTGCTTTTGATTAAGGCAAAACCAAGAGGAACTCAAACATAAAATGTGGTGGCTTCCATGACACTAGGTAAGGCAGAGCTAGGAATCATGGAGGTACATACAACAGCATCTAGTTACTACTAATAATAATAATAACCAAATTTACACAATGGCTCCAACAATAGAATTGAAAAGATTAAGAAAAAGACATAGTAACCAAAAAAACAATATGAATTCTGGAAAATGGATAATAAAAATTTCCCTCTTCCTCTTCATGTCAGAGAATGAAGTTGGAGTCTTCTAGGGCAGGAATATCAATATGAAGCATTTTAGCTCAACAAGGGAGGATTTAATCCAGAGGCTTTTGAGAAAAAGAATGTTTCCCTTATAAATAAATAATATAAAAACAAGAGAAGTGAAACCAATTTTTTTCCAATTAATAAGCATTTATTTCTTCTTCATTCCACTTCATGCCATCTCTAATGAGAAGAAAAAAGAAAGCCAACCCTTTGTAATAAATATGCATAGCCAAGTTAAAAAAAAATTCCCACATCTGCTATGTCCAAAAACATGTGTCTGATTCTGCATCTTGAAATAATCATCTTTCTATCAGGAGGAGAGTACATTTCTCATTTTACTAAGATATCTCAGGTCAGTAAAATAAGAAGGAAAGTTCAAGAACTTCAATTAAAGACATGGAGAACTGAGCAAATCTGAAAGATCCGGATAGAGTCCAGATAATTAAGAGAGCATGGAATCATGATTGGTCATTTATTATTCAAGATTTTTAAGTCTTTGACTTTTTTATTTTTGCAATATTTTATTGTATGAATTGCTGTCCTGGTTGTACTCACTTCACTCTGCATCACTCCTATCAGTTTTCTCATGTTTCTTTGATACCTTCCCCTTTGCACAATAATATTCCATTACATTAGACTGTGAGCTCTTCAAGTAAAGGGATTGTCTTTTGTTTTTTCTTATATGCCCAGCACTTAACATAGTGCCTAGTATACCATAAATGTTTAATGTTTCTTCACTGGCATTCATATGAATAATTTGTTCTGCTGTTTCCGTTGAGGAGTTCCCCCTGAATTTCTAGTTCTTTGCCACCATATAATATGAAAAGCTGCTTTAAGGATTTTATGCCCATAGGACCACTTCTGGTTTCTTTTATTGAAATCTCCATTTAAGGAGAGAGTTCAGCTGAGACATGTCCTTATCTCTCACATGGTTGCACTACTTTGAGACTTCCCTGATTGACTTCTCCACATGGCTAATGTTGGATTCCTTCTCCTGTCCCTGCCTCTTTCAGCTTCCTTTCCTACTAGATTACAGGCCCCTAGAGGACAGGGCCTATCTCTTTTTAAAAATTTTTATCTCCATATTTAACCCATTGCTGGTATACAGTTGGTACTCAATAAATGTTTCTTGATTATTGATCTTTTTCGGTATAGGTTTATAAAATTTACTTTGAATTTGAATTTCCAAATTATTCAAAAAAATCAGTTATTTGAACCACCTATACAATAATCGGAAGAACACTTAATATAATAGAAACAATCAGGAGAGTGACTTGCACTAAATTTTTTTTGTATTTAAACCCCTTTAAAAAACATAAAAATAATAATAGCAATAACTATTTACAGCACTTTAAGGTTTGTAAGACTTTTTCTAATAACACTGACATAATATAAATAGTACAATTATTATCACCTCCATTTTGCTGATGAGTAAATGGATTCTTGAAGGCTGTGACTTGCTTTAGAACTGAAGACTTATTAAGAGTCCAGGGTGTGACTCTAAGTGAACATTTCTATAGTAATATAATTTGTCACCCAGACTCAGATGTCCCAAGCGGCATATGATACATGGGACATTCAAAATAGAAGAGTCAATGAAAATATCAAGTCTGGAAGGGATCTCCAAAACCATATGGCCCAACCCATCCAGAAACCAAAATGCCTTCTTTGACACAGAATTTGGTCATCCAGCCTGCCCATGATCTTTAGGAAGAACTAGTCAGCTAGTTATCCAGTGGGAATTTTCTCTCCACAGGGATGATTTTGGAGTGACTGAAATATCATTGTAGAAAGTATTCCCTCAAGTGCTTGGAATCAGCATTCTTGGTTAAAACAATTAGTTTATATATTTAGGGGTCAAAAAATAACTAATTTAGAACTGCAAAGTCCTATAAACCAACTGTCTATTTTTATAGATGGGGATACTGAAGCCCAATGAGGTTAAATGATTTGCAAATATCTTATATGTCCTTATATATGTGAATGTTGTATTCCCACTATGCCCATATGATGGAAGTTATTTGATGGGAGAGATTCTTTGTTTCATTTTTTATTTTTGTATTCCTAGCTCTTAGCACAGTATCCAGCTCCTAGAAGATTTATGAAATGCCTGTTTTTTTAATAGCTTAATTGCCCAGCTCACAAAAATAGTAAATGACTGAGCCTTGGTGTTCTGACTCCAAATTGACTATTTTTCCCATTGTGCAACACTTCAGATAGGCAAGTAATAGCATCTCACAGGTGGCCCTATTTTCCCAAGAATACACAGCTAGTTAGTCACAGACTGGGCTACACAGGGTCCAGGACAGCTCTGGAGCCCTGGTCTTCAGAGGAACAGAAACAGATCTTGTTAAAACCTGCATAGGAGCTGAGCTAGAGAGAAAAAGCAGATCAGAAGATATCCTTGGGACAAAAGCATCTGAGGAGCCGGAACCTGTCTGTGAACAGAGCAGAGGCTGCAGCCTTCTGTGGGGCATTTGACAGCCTAGTGGCAAAGGGAACAAAGAAGGTGGTACCTCTTTACATGTATTAATTCAAGGCTCAGGGTTGGGCTTCCTCTTGTCAATGTGATATTCTTCCAGGAGCAGCTTATAATTAACAATTGTGATGGTGAATGACCATTTTAGTATTTTTTTCCATCTGTCTAATACTTAAAAGAAGCAACCAGTGATGAAGTCTCTCTCTGTGTGTCTCTGTCTTTCTGCTTCTGTCTCTGCCTTTGTCTCTTTATTTCTCTCTTTTTTCTTTTTCTCTCTCTCTTCCTCTTTCTCATCCCCTCTTCCTCCCTCCTCTCTCTTCCTCTCTCTGCTTTTCTTAGCACATTTTTGATGCTGAATAAATATTAAACATTGAGCTAGTCACAAGAGAGATACAGGTTACACAGATTTTTAGTTGGAGTGAAAAGAGATCATCTGTGTGAAACTGTGGGCACTCTTCCTGGTGTCTGTTGATTTCTGATTATCAATCACAATTTTCCATGTCCTGTTCTCCAATCTTAGTTACACTTAAAAATGAAATCATTTCTTGTTGGAAGATAGTCATAGAAGCTGTCACATGATTACTGATATTTTTGCATTTCCACTGCATCCTTCAAGGAAGTCTGTCAAGATATTTTATAAAAGAGTCAGTAAGGCATCAAGAAAAAAAAGTAAGTTATTTCATGGTAGAAGTGCATGGTGAAAGGATTCTTTTCTTCCCTCCCTTCTCTTCCTTATTTCTTATTTTTCTTTTCTTTGTCCCAGAATCCTTCCTATTTCCTCCCTCCCTTCCCTTTTACTTCCTACCTTTCCTCTTCCCCTTTCTCTTTTCTTCCTTTTCTTCTTCCCTCCCTCTTTCTCCTTCCCTTTTCCCTCTCTTCCTTCCTCTTTTTCTCTCCTTCCTTCCTTCCTTTCTTCCCTCCCTCCTTCCCTTCTTTTCCCCCTTTTCCTCCCTCCATCCCTCTCTCTCCCTTCTTTCTTCCTTTCCTCCCTCCCTCCCTCTCTCTCTTTCCCTCTTCCTTCTTTCTTTCCTTTTCTTCCTTCCTTCCTTCTTTCCTTTCTTTCTTTTTTCCTTTCTTCTTTCCTTCCTTCCTTTTTTCTCTTCTCTTTTCCTTCCACCCTCCTTTCTTTCAGCAGATTTTGATGGAGCCTCTACTAAACAATAAAAAGTATTGAGCTAGTGAAATCAGCATTCAAAACTCTGCCCCCTCCCACACATACAGTATAAAACCCGCCAGGGTTTTCCACTTCTGTCCTAACTCTGAGGTGAGAATTTAAGTAGAGAAGATATGTTTTCCTGTATGTTGAAAATGAGATGCTGAGGTAAACAGGGATGTTCATGCTGTTCACTCTCCAGATGCTTTCTGGTTCACAGATTCTCAGAATTGGAAGGCAATACAGTGGTCATATCATCTAACTTACACAGGAAGGAAACCCCTCTATGACATCCCAGAGAAATGATTTTCTACTTAAAGACCTCTGGGAATGGGGTAGAAACATTCACCACAGCTCAAGGCAAGTCTTTCTATTTTGGGAGAGCTTTAATTGTTAAGAGGACAGCTGAAAGAAGCATGGACTGACTAAAGTCAAGAAAACCTGAGTTCAAATTCAGCCTCAGATAACCCTGGACAAGCCACTTAATCTTATCTGCCTCAGTTTCTTCATCTGTAAAATAGAGAAGACAATGGCAAACTACTTCAGTATTTCTGCCACAAAAACTCCAAATACAGTCACAAAGAGCTGGACAATAGGGGACACTCAACAACCGAAACAAAATTGATAGGAAATTTTTTCTTAACACTCCATCTCTTTCATTCTCTCTGGCTATTCTGCACTCTTAGAACTGTCTCCCTTCTCTCCTCTGTCCATTGACGTCCCTGCTTCCTTTAGGTCCCATCTAAAATCCCATTTTATAGGGGACACCTTCCCTAACCCCATCTTAATTCTAGTGCCTTTCTTCTGCCAGTTATGGCATACATACATATATATTTATATTTATATATGATATGTAACTTGCTTTGTGTATATTTCTTTGCATATTGTCTTCCACATTATATCTTTTTTTATTTTTTTTTTGCTTTTTGCTGAGGCAATTGGGGTTAAGTGACTTGCCCAGGGTCACACAGCTAGGGAATGTTAAGTGTCTGAGACCAACTTCCACACTATATCATAAACTCCTTTGAGGGCAGGGATTGCCTTTGGCCTTTTCTTGTATCCCCAGTGACTGGTACATAGTAATCATTTAATACATGTTTACTGTATTGGAGCTTATGCACTTTCAGAATTTGATTCAAATGCTGATCCAATTAGCAAACAATTGCTGAAATAGAGCTCTTTCTATGAAACTGGCCTCTAAAGACAGTTTCTAGTTCCTTCATCTTCCACAGAAGGGGAGTCAGAGTTCATCTAGTCTCAATCTTGTCTTGGATCTAAAAGATCCTGCCTTCTACAAAAACCTTAGGTTCAAACCCTACTTCTATCTCATACTGTCCACATGACTCTGGACAAATCCTTTAATATTCCAGTATTCCAAAGCAATTCCCTAAGACACCAAGTCACAGAAGGTACCGATCCACAAAGGAAGAAGTGCTCCTCCATGGGGATTTCTATATAGGGATAAAGGGCAGATTTGAAGTTCTATCTCTAGCTGAGACTCTTCTCTGAAGAAAACAAAGGCTTTATTTAGCATGAGGAGACAGAATGGGGTCCTCCTCACTGGCAGCAATCATGTTTAGAGAGAGATTCAGACTTGCAATCAAAGCAGTGACTGTACAATTAGAGTGATAATTAATTTCTGCCTCTATGGAACTTTAAGGCTTACAAAGGACTTTCTTGGCAGCACAATAGTTCCTTTCCTAATGTGAGCATTTTTACAGTCTCCATTAAACAGATAGGGAAAACTGAGGTTTGCACAATGGCCTACACATAGTAAGAAAACCGATTTCCCTCCGAGCTCCTGGACTTTCCTGAATTTATTTTCCTCTCCCCCCAAAGCCAATTGCCCAGGTGTGTCTCAAAGTACGATGAGGAAAGTAGAATTTCTAGAAAAGGTCTTGGATCCACCGACCCTGATTATTGACCAGAAACACAAGGGCAATCTAATTCAATTACTTTCAGTGGACTTTAACCTATAATCTCTACCCAAGCATATGGTCACCACGGTCAGAGGAGAAAAGAGCTTTTAAAAAATTGATTATGTTGCCCTAGCAAAAGAGCAAGCAGGATGTGGATGCTTTGTATATGAGGTGCCTTCAGAAGGCCAGAAATCTGTTTCTGTCAGCACCACCGTGTCTGCATACAGCAAGGGAAGAAATGAAAACCAGAGGGAAAGTTAAGTACTTTTTTTTTAGATGACCTGGTATAATGATTAAAATGCTGAATTGCTTTTTTAAAAGGTTTTCCATTGGCAGGAGGAATAGCAGAGGATCAGCCCTTATAACCCTTCCCCCCCAAAAGCCCCCATGAGACGACAATGAAAAAGGAGCCATTGCTTGCCCTTTTAAGGGGAGATTGGTAAACAATTTGATCTCTTTTATCTGAAAGTTTTCCCAATGTTTTCATCAGTTCTCACCAAGATGCTGGTGATTCCACTTTTCCTTTGAACAGAGAATAAATTGGGTTTCTTTGCAGTGAAAAATGGAAAGCCTAGTAAGAGGCTGAACTTCAATATAGAGCCCCCCTTCCTTCTCTCACATGTTTAGAGGAAGTTTGCAAAATTGGCAAGACTTGTGAATTTAAGAAGTGGAGATGGAACACAGGGTCCAGCATATCTTGACCTTTAGTAGACCACTGAGATCCCCCAGATTAATGTTTGTGAATGCTCTGAGATGGGCTAAACTAAAAAGAGAAGGAGGGACTAGAAGCTTGCTATATTATTTTGTTTTTCCTGCACTTCAAGTTTATGATTCATTCACTTGTCTCTGCATTAGCCATTCCTTTTTAATTCAGTGTTATATGGAAAAACATATTGCTGGAAAACAAGCCCTTTTTACATGCATATGTCTGACATTTTAAAAAATGAATGCAATGCACTCTGAGCTCAAAATAAACACACTGTCTTCCCCTTTCCTTACAGAGCAATATTTATGAACTGCCGGGATGAGATTACCCATGTATTTCCCATTGACAGTATGTGAAGTCTCATTATAGAACAGTTTTGCTCCATACTTTGTAGAAGTTAGAAAAAGTCCCTTGCCCAGTGTCTGGAGGCATGGGCAGAGAAAAGGGCTTGCTAACCTGGTCCCCAGTCATGGAAATTCAAATAATACAATACAACACAATACAAGTTTCTGCTATGTGCCAGCTACTGTGTCAAGAGCTGGAGTAGCAAATAATAAGACGGTTCTGCTTTCAAGGAGCTTACAATCCAATCGGGGAAGATGACATACAAAAGGAAGCTGGAAAGTTTGGGGAGGGGGCACCTTCTTATATGAAGGTGATTGCCTAGCAGCAAAAACCCTATCTGAGTATCTATAATGTGCTAACTCTAATCTCTCTTGTGGGGACATATTTTTGAATATTGGAAGCCACAATTGAGTCTTTTTTCTTTTAGGCTGAATATCCCCAGTAACGATTTCTCAAATTATATGTTTTTTGTTCTTCATCTTGTATCCCTCCTCTAGAAAATCTACATCTTAGTAATATCCTTCTTAACATGTAGCCTTCAAAGCTGCACATAGTATTTCTGATGTAGTCTGTGAAGGTTAGACTGTAGCAATATCATCTTGTTATGGCTAGAGTCCATACCTCTTTTAAATGCAAAGATACATTAATTTCTTGGCTTGCCATATCACACTGTTGATTCATATTGGACCTGGGATCCTATTAAATCTAAGATCTTTTTCAGACTACCTGTTACATCTTTCATATACTTGTGGAGATGATTTTTGAACATAAATATATATGTGTATGTATAAGTACACACACACATATATATATATGTATTATGAATGTACAAAACTATATATACATATATATTTGCATTTTCCTTGTTAAACTTTATCTTATAGAATTCAGTCCAGTCTTCTAGACTAGTGAGATTTTTGAACCTAAGTATGTATATATATAAACATATATATACATATATACATACATATATATGTGTGTATAAGTACACATAGATAGACTTATATGTATGTATATATGCATATACACACACATATATATGTATATACACACACACATATATATGTATATATATACACACATATATAACTTGAGCTTATTGACTTCAGTCCAGTCTTCTAGGCTGGTGATATTTTTGAACTTACATATATACACACACATATATGTATGTGTGTGTATATAAGTACACATAGATATACTTATATGTATGTATATATGCACACACACATATATATACATATATATACATTTTCCTTGTTAAGCTTTATTTTATTGAATTCAGTTCAATCTTCTAGACTGGTGAGATTTTTTTTAATCCTGTCATCTAACATGTTAACTAGCTTTATGTCATCTACAAATATTATTATTAGCACGCCACCTAAATATTCTGGCAAACTAGCTGCTGAGTAAAGTTGTTTTTAAGACTCTTGAGTGAGTGATTGAGTGCTGTTGACATCATCTTAATTCTAGTGCCCTGTGGAAAAGACCCAGTTTCTCTGTCCCAGTTATGGTTTGGATTTCATTCATTCATACATACATATGTGTATTATGTTTGCATGTATATACACACATATATATCTTTGCATTTTCTGATGGTATTATAAAATTTAGAAATAGCTACAACAATTATATAAATATAGCTCACCTATAAGAAATATTTAGTTTGTATAATACTTGATTTCATTTATAATTAAATCTGATTATATAATTAGTGTCATTTAAAATCATTTCCACAGGAGGAAAAAATTTCCTGAAATTATAAAGTGAGGTTACTTTATATATTATTTGATTTATAACAAGATACCTTAATACTAAGTTGTAAAAAAAAATCATTGTTTCAAGTATGAGGTGTGGGAATGAAATCTATATTAAATTATATTTTTGATTGAATCAAGTCAAAGATGGCTTTGAAAGTTGGTCAATCTGGATTTGTCTCCCCAAATGAAAACCTTAGGAGGAGCTTACCAAAGGGCAAAAAATGCTGATAGAGCAGATGGATCATCTAGGATCAGGATGCCCCAGGAACTAAGAGAAATTTCATTAGACCTTATCGAGAGGAGAAAAAATCTGGCAGAGCTTTCAAAGAAGTCCATAATTCTTTCTTAAAATGAGAAAGAAGTACATTCCAGGCACAGAACATAGCAAAAGCAAGATATGGAAACAACTACTGAATTGCTGCATATGAGGAATAGAGAGAGGAAAAGCTAGTTTGGTTAGACTCTAAAATCTGTGAAATGGAATAATGCACAATAGGGCTGAAAAGGTAGGTTGGAGCCACATTGTAAAGATCTTCAGAAGTTAAAAAAAAAGTAGAGGTGGCGGATTTGATCCTAGTGTTGATAGGGAGACTCTGAGATATGTTAGACATGGAAGTGATATCATCAGATGAGCTTAAGAAAATCACTTTGGTAACGATGTGGATGATAGAATGAAGAGTAAAGAGATGGAAGACAGAGAGACAAATTGGGAGGTTAAGACAATAGGTTAGGAAAGAGATGTTGAACCATGTAAGTGAAGAGAAGGACACAGATGAGATAGATGATTTGGAAGAACAAAAAACAAAACTGGCAATTAACTAGATTGTACAATGGAGATTGAAAGGAAAAGGATGAAATCATGTTTGCAAATGCTATGTGCCCCCAGCAAAAAAAAAGGGAAATAATGAATGGGGGTAGATTTAGGAGGAAAAATAATTAATCTCATTTTGGACATGTTGAGTGAGAAATGCCTGTGGACCTGGCCAGAGATAGGATCAGCTTTCATTTTCAACCAAAACAATTTGCCTTTACATTTGATTCTGAGGATGCTTTGTTAAAATGTTGGCAGCTCCAATTTAGAATTTAGAATTTATTTGTGTCTTCGGTCTTTTATAGTCCTTTAGAGTACTGGCCCTATGGTCACAAGGACCTAAAGTCAAATGTGACCTCAGGGCTTTAAAACCCCATTAAAACCAAGCCATTAAAATACCAAATAGGGTCACAAAGAGTCAGACATGACTAAATGACTAAATAACAACAACAACGAGGAATTACATATAGTTTCTCTCTGATTCAGTCGCTCTTTGAGTGCTGATATAGACCTGTCCCAAAGCAACAGATGTTGGCCAGCAGGGAAATTGATTCACCTTTTAGTTGGCATGAACAATTTGTGTTGTAGAGCCTTGAATGATAACCTAATGTTCACCTTACTTTGTATTGCTGCCCAGGCCTCCATCTCAGGAATATATTAGAGTCGGCTCTCCTGATTGTTAGATTCTTATTGTGAACGTTTGCACCTTGGAAATCTGCAAATGATATAAATAAAAGCTTTGTTTATTGTTTTATTGATTCTAGACTTAAGATAGTAAAGGGAAAATGTTAAATTACGCAACTTTAACTTTAAAATGTGTCATACACATTTTTTCAGAGAGCTTATTGTTAAACATTTATAAGCACACCCACTCCAGTGTGAACACATAAAATAAAGACATTTTGAGGACTATTTCAGACTTGGAGATTTTCCCAATGGATCAGTCTAAAGGTATTTGACATGGGAGTTTGGGTAATTAGGATGCATTGTGGAGAATGTCTCAGGATTCCTTGACCATGTAAGATGCCCTTCTACCTATATTACTGTATAGCTCAACATTAATCAATATTAACATAAAACTGAGGAGAACATGATCTGGCTTGATAACTGCTGCTTTCCTTCCCCATTACTTCCTTTCCTAAATTCTTGCTTACAGAGGAGTTATCATTCTGCCTGGAAAATCAGGCCACCTAATTGTGAGAGAAGTCAAAAGTAATGGAGATAAGCAGATGTGATAAGAACAAAAGCTTAGATGAAGGAAGGCAGAAATCAGGCCAGCTAAGGATACAAAAATTTCCTTCCACTAAGAAAGAAAATTCAAAGTCGTCATGCATATACTCTTTCTTTCTCTCTTTAGTGTCTTGTTCTGTCAGTATCTATGAATCCCTCCTTTCATCCTCCCCGCCAACACCATTTTCTCCTCTCATCCAGTACCTATCATATCTGTATATATACAGGATGCCCCCTGAAAACTTGCACCAAAATTTTGGAGATACCCTTTATAGAAATTTACAAATTATGGTAGGAGTTGTTTACAGTTACCCCTGCTGCTAATACTTTCACCTCTCAGACTATCTTCCCCCAATCTGTATAAATCTTGTATTTACCTAGTTATTGACATGCTGTCTCCCCCATTAGAATGTTGGTAGTTGCACATCAGTATTTTTTTAATTAAAACTTTTTATTTGCAGAACATGAGTAATTTTTCTACATTGACCTTTGCAAAATTTTTTGTTCCAAATTTTTTCCCTCATTCCCCTCACCCCCACCCCTAGATGACAGGTAGTCTAATGCATGTTAAATATGTTAAAATATATAATAGATCCTATATATGTATTCATATCTATATAGTTATCTTGCTGCACAAGAAAATTCGGGTTTAGAAAGAGAAAAAACCCTAAGAAGGAAAACATAATGCAAGTAAATATCAATAGAGAGTATGAAAATGCTATGTTGTGGTCCACACTCAGATTACACAAGTCTCTCTCTGGATATATATGGCTTTCTTCATCACTGAACAATTGGAACTGGTTTGAAAGATCTCATTGTTGAAGAACTACGTCCATCAGAATTGATCATCGTATAGTCTTGTTGCCATGTACAATGATCTCCTAGTTCTGCTCATTTCACTCAGCATCAGGTCCTGTAGATTTCTCCAGGCCTCTCTGAAATCATCTTGTTGGTCATTTCTTACAGAATAATAATATTACATAACATTCATATATCATAACTTATTCAGCCATTCTCCAATTGATGGACATCCATTCAGTTTCCAGCTTCTAGTCACTACAAAAGGGGCTGCCACAAACATTTTTGCACATGCACATTAGTATGTAAAGAGGGATTGAATGAGGGAGAAACAGAAGTAAGCAACTGGGCATTAGCTGGCAAAGGACTATAAAAGAAGAAAGATAAATAAATCCTAAACTAGAGTTGCCCACATTATAATAAAGCTCTCCATATAAAAGCTCATTGAGAGTTAAGACCTGTTTTTGCCTTTCTTTGCATTTCCAGAGCCTAATACATAGTAAGTGCTTAATAAATGCTTGTTAACTGACTATTGACTATCAATAATACCCCTCTGCTCCAAATTCCAAAGTTCCCATTTTTTAACTCCAGCATTATTGTGCTACATGGCTATAAAACATGCAAAGCCCTCTAAGGAGAATCCCAGGTGACCTAAAGGAACATGGAAAGACACCTAGTGGATTATAAGCAGACTCTAGTTTATTATCACTGGTGACTTGAATTAGATATCAGAATATTTCCCTAGGGATTATTTCCCTAGCTCCTTTAATGGTGTCTTTTACATAGCATATATTTATTTCTGTGATTGACATGAGAAATGACATCATCATCAAATCTCTTAATATGCCATCAAACACATGTATGACTAGAAAGGATAATGGCAGACTCTATAGCAAATGGAGATGTGATGGATAAAGAGTTTAAGTCCAGCATTATCTGAAATGTAAAAACAAATCCAAAACAAGACCTCCCAGTGGCCAGGTTAGACTTCCACCATGGGGGCTTACAGAAAGACTGGGACTAAATGGGCTATGTGTTACCATTAATAACAGATAATCTCTTCCCAGACTCATCATATCTCTTCAATAGATCTGTTGATGAATTGATGTACAGAATTGTGGTCCAGCATGATGGAGTGGATGTGGAATCTAGGAACAAGAAAACCTGATGCCGATTCTTGCCTCGGTCTTGATCTGAGTATGTAATTGAGAGAAGCGCAAGGAAACTCTCCACTTCCCCTCAGCTTCTCTCTAACACTAGAAGGTGGCAAAGAAGTCCTAGGGACTTCCCTAAGTCCTAGGGAATTGCTTGAGACACAGAGGTTAAGCAGTCTGCCAAGAGTGTACCAATGGTGAGCATCAGAGGCAGGATTTGAATGCTGGCCTTCTTGATTCCCACATAGTTGTGTAATACAATTGTGTTGTACTTCAAGCACATCAACTTCCTCATTTGTATTATTCTTGGTTAAATCTAAAAAGATAATTTTCTTTATTTAGTCATGAAAAATAAATACATTACTTCATGTTTATATTAATAACTAGCTTGTCTGACCAGTGACAGAATCTCCCCAAAAAAGTCAAATACTTCTCCCAATCTCCTTTCCTTTCCACCTAAAATGGTGGTGGTCTTTGTTTAAATGTTTTTCCTATTTTGTTTTATTTAGGACTATACCCTGTTCCTTTTTCTCCCACTATAACAGAAACTGAATATAAAATTTCAAAGAATAAAAAGAATCCTTGCAGTGAGCTCTTTGGGAATTCAATCCGCATTCTCTTCTCGTCTTCTTTTCTCACTGTCTCTTTTGAACTTAAGCAGTGTGGAGAGAAACACATTCTTGTACCACTTGTTTCCTTTTCTCTCAACTAATAAAGGGAAAAATCCAAAGTGCTGAAATGGAGAGATTTGTAAAATTTGGCAAACGATTCCCAGTAGGCTTGCTGTTTGTCACAGGTCCCAAACGGCCCCATTACTGCCTGATAGAATACTTAAGCCAATGCTTAGGAAGGTGGCACTGAGCATGTGGGAAATCTAGATGGTTCCAAATGTGGAGGCCAAAAAACTTGGTCAAATGAGAGAGTAATAATGTGAGCTGGAAACCCATTGCTGCATTTTCCCCTTAATTAAGATGAAGCCAGATGATCTGCTTCTAGGAAGGTACATCAACCTCAGTGCAACAGAACTGAAGGACACAGTTTTCCCTAAGGTATTTTCCCTGAGGTCCTCACCAAGACATGGAGAACAGAATGCTGAAATGAAGATCAAGCACCAGAATATTAACAACACCCTATCTGGATGGCCAAAAGAGCCAGCCTCTGCTACTCCCTGCAGATTCAGAACACAGAGTGACTTGCCCCCTACTTAAACATTTTTGATAGTGCCTTTTCTTGTAATTCTTTTTTATAATATCTCATTTTGTATTTATTACTTGGTACATGTTACCTGCAGAGTAAGATAAAGTTCCTTTAATACTTAATGACATCAGTTCATGGCTATAAAGTTCCATTCTGCAAAATGGTAGTTCTATAGAATAACAACCTCTGGTATCATACATCCATATCATTTGTGCAAGAGGCTCAGTTCTAGCATAGAAACAGTTTTAACATTTTTTCCCAATGACTTTGAATGCCTTCGGTTGACAACTAGACTCTTTGCACAATCCTGCTCCCTCTGAGAAGGACGATTTACTCTTACCAATAGACATTGTTATTTGACCTTGATGGGCTGTCATTTATTCAATATGACCTCTTCCTTCATTGAGCAATTTCTTTAGCACAATTGTCAGCTCTCTCATAGGATGAAAGTTAATCTACTTTTTAGCTCCTCCATAGCTCCCTTGTGGGACAGATATCATTTCAATCTGCCCTTAAGATGGGGACCAATTTCCTAGGTGGAGGTGATATTTCACAGAGCTCATTTGAGGACCCTAAACCCTAGCCATCTATCGTGGTGAATTTATCCACATGCTGCCTGCATGACATAGTGTTATACTTGCTTTTTTCCTAGCCTAATCATTTCTTAATATTAAAGAAGAGATGGATTTCAGGATGATCTTAGGCTACACTTTCACTGCCCAAATATATCAAAGTTATACACATCTTGGACAAGACCGTCATTGCCCCTACCTGACCATCAGGCGAGATAGATGTCTCTGCTGGGAAGTGGATCATGAGATCGCAGGATATCAAAGCTGGAAAGCAGAGACCTTAGAAATAATTTCTTCCAACTCTTTCATTCTACAGGTGAGGAAAGCAGGTCCCAGAGAGATGAAATGACTTGTAGATATCTGAGGTCACATAACTAATATGTGAGAAAGTCAAGATTTGAACCTAGATGTGCTGACTTCCTGACTAGAGCTCTCTATACTACATCTTGTATCTTTGAATGAAACAATAGATTAGGATAAGCATTTTTAAAGTCAAAAAAGGCCACTCATTTTAAAGCTAAAATTTAATCATAAATGCAATTATTAGAGTTTTTGTTTTTGTTTTTGTTTTTGCTGAGGCAATGGGGGTTAAGTGACTTGTCCAGGGTTGCTTAGCTAGGAAATTTTAAGTGTCTGAGGCCATATTTGAATTCAGGACCTCCTGACTTCAGGGTCCACTAAACCAACTAACTGCCCCCAATTACTAGTTTAATGTCAACCATTAAGAGTCTCTGGAAGAGAAATGTTAATCAGAAATTTATCATTATAGCTTATGCCTTCCAGTCTTATTTTATATTCATCCATCTCATCATGCATTCTTTGTTCTGGTTGATTTGTCTTGCTCCCCATGCACATCAATCTTCTCCCACCTGCACAATGTGCCTGCACAGGTAGTCCTCCAAGGCTGGAACACTATCTCTCTTCTGTTTTTTAGAACCCCTAGCTTGCATCAAAGCTCTGCAAAGTTAAATCCTCCTTCTAGAAGGTCCTTCTTGATTTCTCCAATTATTAGGCAATAGGTCATCTTCTCATTTTCACTTTCTGGCTTCAGAAACACTGCCCCTTCCTTTCTATCATTGCTCCAGCAAGTTGAAACCATTCTATCTAGTCCCAGAATGACATTAGGCTCTGTGGGGAGACATGAGGACTTCATAAAATGAGGACCTGCTCTTTCAGAGTTCCCAGGCTACTTGGGAAGCTAATATTGGCCCACATAAAGCAGCAGTTAGTAGTATGGGAGAGTGTGCAATCTCTTCACTTAAACTACCAGCAAAATTCTGAGAAACTCCGAAGAAAGGTTTCACAGAGGAAGCAGAGCTTGAGATTGTCTTTAAAGTCAAGTTAGACTTTACATGGCTGAAGACATAAAGTGAGATCTTCTAAGCTGAAGAGGTCACATAAATCAACATCTGGAGGCTGGAATTAGGAGATGATGGAGGGAAAAGGGAGATAACTGATCTCACCAGGAACCAAGAAGTTATTTTAGGAAGTTCTCAGTCCAGGACAACAAAGCATGCTATTGTTCTCATCTTAACTGCATAACTCATTATGATGCATGGATGTGTCTCACTCATTTATACTCAGATAATGACTACTTAGAAATCCTGTCTTCAAATGTTTTTGCCTTCAGTGATTTGTCAAGAGAAAAGTCAAAGCTTCTTGATTTATTGAGGATTTGGGAGGCAATCCCAGGTCATGGAAAGAGAGTTGAATTTGAAATTGTGAGTCCTAAGTTTAAATTCTGTCTCTACTTTGTTTGTACCTTGTAGAAACTTGGACAGATTTCTTGATACTCTCTAATTTTGTAAAATTTATGTATCAGACTCTTGTTATCTAGTTATTTGTGTTCAACTTTTCATGACTCAATTTGGGGTTTCCTTGGTAAAGACACTAGAGTGATTTTCTTTTTTTTTCTCCAACGCATTTTACAGATGAGGAAACTGAGCTACAGTTAAAAAGCTTGCCCAGAGTTATACAGCTAGTTAAGTGTCTGAAGCAGGCAGAATTTGAATTCAGATCTTCCTGACTCGGTACCCAGCATTCTATCTACTACATGTCCTAATAGATCAGAGTAAATGACTTCCAAGATCCCTTTCAGTTCTCCAAGTCTGATTCCAGGATCTCTCTCTCTCTCTCTCTCTCTCTCTCTCTCTCTCTCTCTCTCTCTCTCTCTCTCTCTCTCTCGCTCTCTCTCTCTCGCGCGCGCGCGCGTGCTTTCAGAACTCCTTAGCTTGTGCCTCTCTCATATTAAAAAAACAAATCTCATGATGCAACACATCAAAATCAGGGAAACAGTTCAAATTCTGGTTCTATCACTCACTACCTATGTGGTCTTGGAAAAGTTCCTTTATAAGTCTCAATTTCCTCACTGTTAAATGATAGATTTGAGATAAATTATTTATTTCACATTCACAGAGCATTAGCATGTGTTATAGATATTTTCCAATAAAATCCTCACAACATCCTCTGAATTAGATACCATCATCATCTCAATTTTATGTACAGGAAAATGGAGGATAAAAGCAGTGAAGAGCCTTGTCATTATCATCAATAATTATCATTGTTATGTGTCTGGCATATAATAGATGGTGCATAAATGTTTATTCCTCTTCCCTTGTCTATGTGAGATTCAAACTGACCTTCTTGTCTCCAAGTGCAGGGCTCTACCTGTTTTGTCATAGTGAGTTGCTAATGTTCTAAGTCTTACGATCCAAAATTTGTACAAAAGGGAGTAATACTGTTAGTGCTTTAATTAAATTACAAAAAGCATCAATTTAACCACCTGAGCAAGAAGTCATCAAATTCTAAATACAAAAGAATGATTAAAAAAATAATGAACCATCCCAGGACTTTTTCTATCTGAATTTCTTCAAACATAAAGATCAAAAGAATATTTAACAAGAACTACTACTATATGTAGTGAAATGTTCTCAAAATACAAAAGCGGACCTCCCAAATCAAAGCCATGCATCTAAACTTGTCTCCAAGATCTTTGCAGTAAGCCTACAGAAGATGCATTTACATCCCGAATCTTCCATTTAGTTACAAAAATATATCATTTTATCAATCCACATCTGCCAAACAATCAACCCTTCACTGCTCTTACCCTCCATTTGCCTCTACATAAAGTTGAGATGATGAGGATGGTATCTAATTCAGAGGATATTGTGAGTATTTTATTGGAAAATATCTATAACGCATGCTAATGCTCTGTGAATGTGAAATATATAATTTATTTCAAATCTATCATTTAACAGTGAGGAAATTGAGATTTGTTTTGTTAGTAAGAGAGAGACACAAGCTAAGGATAGAGATTTAGTCCAAAATTGTTTCTATCTGAACTCCATCAACAAATAAAGATGGAAGGTACAAAACTATTAAAACAATAGCAATGGCGGCAATTTAAAGAGCTATTTATGGAATAGATACCACTTCACTGACCAGATCACTCTCCTATCTTATTGAATAAATCAGATATTGATTTGCCTCCAAGTGGAACTGATGAAAATGGTTGATATTCAGACTGAAAATAAAAGGCCTTCCTTGGGTGACATCTATACTATTGGAAGAAATGTCTCCATAAATTAGATTATGGCTGCATTAAAATATTAATACATTTTTCTCTCTCAGATGCCCAGCTCAGTCCATTGCTCCCCAAAGACACTTAACAAAGATTCATTCAATTGTTGTTGTTTTGCTGTGAAAGCTCTCAGATCTTCCCTAGGGAACTAACTCCACCTCATCCCAAGCCCAGCTCCTAGCCACTATATGGACATTTTGTCTGCAATTTGAAAATTCATCTGTCTCCTTGTAATCACTTTTCAAATGAATTCTTTATGCAGATTGAAGTGTAAGTACACATGTCCCCACAGTTCAAGCTGTGATTTATCTCTTCCTGTTGAGTTGAGAGGCTGAAGAGTACAATTTGGGGAAGATCTTTAAATAAACAAATGAGCAGGTTTTGTTCTTTGCAAGTCAAGAACAACTTCTATTTTCATAGCCCATCTCTTTCTTTTAAGATTACAAATTTTGGAGCCCTTAATAAGACAGGAAAGAGAAATGACAAATTTTGCAGAGGACGTGAGAAAATTGGGACACTAATTCATTGCTGGTGAAGTTGTGAACTGACCCAACCATTCTAAAGAGAAATTTAGAACTATGTCCAAAGGGCAATCAAACTATGCATATACTTTGGTCCAGCAATAGCACTGCTAGATCTGTATCCCAAAGAAATCATAAAAAGGGCGAAAGGACCTACATGCACAAAAATATTTATAGCAGCTCTTCTTTGTGGTGGCAAAGAATTGGAAATTAAGAATATACCCATCAGTTGGGAAATTGGCTGAACAAGTTGTGGTATATGAATGAAATGGAATACTATTGTTCTATAAAAATGATGAGCAGGTGGATTTTAGAAAAACCTGGAAAGAAGTGAACAGAATCAGAACATTGTACACAATGATCAACCATGATAGACTTAATTCTTCTCCACAATGCAATGATCCAAGACATTTCCAAAAGACTTATAGAAAATGCCATCCACAGTCAGAGAAAGAACTTCGGAGTCTGAATGTGGATTGAAGCATACATTTTCACTTTTTGTAGCTTTTTACTTTTGTTCTGTTTCTTTTTTCATATGACTAATGTGGAAATATATTTACATGATAGCACATATATGACCTATATTAGATTGCTTGCTGTCTTGGGGAAGAGAGATGGGATGGAGGGAAAGAGAAGAAAATTGAAATTCAAAATATTATAAAAATAAATGATAAAAACTATCTTTACATGTGATTGAAAAATATGGTTTACCAAATAAATAAACAAAACAAGAAAACAAGCAAAATTGGGAGTCTTGTAGGACTGTAGAGGCCAGGGGAATGTCCCAGCCCCAACTCCCCTGATGAATGCTAGGCTTGAGATCCAAGAAGCAGTCAAATACCAAATGCAACCATAGGGGACCAGATGGTATATGCATTTTAAGAAGGCATTAAAGAGAAACTTTAGAGGAAAATATTCTGCCTTGGTTTGTGGAAATGAAAACTCTGAGCAAAAACCAAGGGAAAGCTGAGACCTCTGTTCCTCCAGTTGTTTTCCTGGTGAGTGAGCCTTTGGATTCTTATTTTAAATACCTTATAACTCAGTGCAAAAGGAGCCCCAACTGTGAACACTGACAAACAACCCAGGCAGGGCAAGCAAAGTTCTTTTGTCTGGCCTCCCCATGACAGGGTTTACAAGGAGGAATGTGAATATGAAATTACAAGGGTATGAGTGAACTGTGGATACTAACAAATGATCCCTTTCTTCTTGTAATGAAACCTGGGGTTCAAACACGCCTCCTCCCTCTCTCCCTCTAGGCTTACCTGTGATGTGATGCATACTTGTGTGTGACTGACATTGGCAAGAGGCTATATCCAATCATGGTGAGGATTGAGCTGCCAGTTCTACTGTTTCTCAAGCTCCCTTTGGAGCACTTCAGTGGGCTCTAAGGAGATGGCACCTTTTGAATTGGCTCTCACTTGGTAAGATTTCATTAAAATTATTTTGACCCAGAGGGCATGATGCTGAATATGATGTTTCTGAGATGTAGCTTTGTAACTGTTATTCAGTTGTTTCAGTCATGTCTTACTCTCCATCACCTCATTTGGGGTTTTCTTGTAAAGATTCTGAGTGATTTGCATTTCTTTAGGAAACTGAGGAAAATAGGGTTAAGTGATTTGTCCAGGGTTGTCACAGCTAATGTCTTGAGCTTGGATTTGAACTCACAAAGATGAGTATTCCTGACCCCAGACTTACTATTTTATGTACTGTGCCACTTAGCTTCCCTAAGATATAGCTTTAGTGATAGAAAATGTTGATATGATCTAGATTTTCCTTGATATATCCCTATTTTCCATCAAAAATAATTAAACAAAGTTGCAAGAGTAGAAAAATAGAAGTCATAAGATCTTAGAGATATGTCAATAACTAGTCTGATATTCATGTGTGTTTATTTTTTTGTGCTTATTTTATGTGCAATTGATTATATGACATGTGAGACATTGGCACAGGACTATCCAGCATAGTGTGTCCTCATCAGGGAAAGTGCTATTCTATTTGAGTAAAGCAGAATTAAATTAGCCCAGAAGAAATGCACATAGAGAATCACACCAAATGTTCATAGGAACTATTTGTGTCTAACCTGTGAGAGAGCATTCTCAGCTTGTTTGATTTGATCAGCTACAGTCAGACACACTAACTTGACTCAACATAGAGAAAATGTCATTTTGGGACTCTTTGGGAATGAAGGACAACAGCCAACATGCACAATTACCTACCTACCTACCTACCTACCTATCTACCTACCTACCTACCTACCTACCTACCTACCTACCTACATACATACATACATACATACATAAACATAGAAGTACACACACATACAAGCTTTTTTAAGGTAAGGATTATTTCTGTTTCTAGACCCTGGAATGGTTCATAGAAAGCACTTAATAAACACTTGAATGATTGATTTCTCTCAAACAAATTTTGCAGATGAGGAAAATGGAGACCCTTTTTTCATCCAATGATGTATACGCTTCTCCCATCTAAGGATAACATCAAGCTAGGACAGGTAATCAACATTTTGGATTACTTTAGAATCTAAAAAGATCTTGGCAGACTGGAATATTAGACAAAATAAAAAGAAATTGATTTTATATAGATTAAGTAAAAAATTTAAAGTTGGTTTTAAAAAGTTACCTTCACAAGTATAGAAGGGACAAGACGAGGCAGCCATTTGTTTAATAATATGGGGGGTTTTCATGAACTACAGTTTCAATATAGATCAGCAGTATGATGTGATAATAATGACAATACTTTGCATGCATTCATTAAGAGATTTGAGACTTACAAAGTATTTTATGAATGTTATCTATCTCATTTTATCCTTACTACCATGAGGAAACTGAGACTGAAAGAGATTAGGGTTCCATCAGTTTCCTCATCTGAAAATAGTGATGATAATGTCTATGTTACAAGACTGTTGCAATGATCAAATGGGTTAATATATTTAAAGTGTTTTGAAAATCATAAAGTGCTCTATAAATGACAACTATTATGGAGTAGATTCCCTTTAGGCATGGGATAAATGAAGCAATTTCTGAGCTCTCTTCCTATTCAGATTTTGGAATTCTCTAAGATAAAATGTTTTGTCTGGGATCACACAATTAGTTCTCTCCAAGGTGGGAACTATACCACAAGCCTTCTTTCTCTATATGATGTTATTTCTCTTGGAGATGAAAAATCTGAATCAACCCAATGAATTATTTAAGAAAAGTTTTGATTTCCTTGGAGTAACCAAAAAAATGGATGCACCTGCTTGTAAATAAAATTGGCTCAGTGCCATTCAGACCCATCCTTTGGCTTAGCTGGTTAAGCCCCAGTGCTGGTAAGCACAAAGTTATGAATCTTCATTTTTTCTCTGCATCTTCAGTACCTGACATATAGCAGGTGCTATATAAGTGTTTGTTAAGCTGAATTGAAATAGAATCTTCTTAGGTACCACTTAACCTATCATAAGAATTTTTCTCATGAACAAAGATGTTAGCTGCAACTTCAACCACAATTCTCGTAAATGCACATCAAAGTAACAAAAAGAATATGGAAGAGAGGTTGTTTTTTGCAACTCATCCTTTGTAGTAGAAAATGAACTCAAAGTATCTTGATGAGGTGTCAATGGTACAAGTCTTATATACAAATGGGAGTAATGATGATATCCTGGACTTTCACTCATGTCCCATTCTGCTGACTTTGTTATAAAGAATTTATCTCTAGTTCTTCAAGTCTATGCCAGAGGAGTCCAAGTTCTAGAATGTCCTACAAATTTAAAAAAATAAAAGGTTTTGGGAAAGAGCCAAGATGGTGGACAGGTCTTTGAGCTCTTGCTGGCTTCCCTCAGATCAACATGAGATCAAGTTTCTGAATGGGTTTTGGAGTGACAGAACCCACCAATATTTGCAGTGTAACAAATTTCCAGCAAAACTTATTTTGGAAGAACTTCAGGAAAGGTCTGTTTCAAACAGTGCAGATGGGCGGGGTTGCAGGCTAGTGCAGACATGTCACCTATAGAGAAAACTTAGGACAATCTCCCCTTTGTCCTAAGAGCAGATCCCAACCTTTAAAAATGAGCAAAAGAGCAAAATGAGCTTTGACCATAGATAACTTTTGTGGAAACAAAGAAGAACAGACCTCAAACCCTGAGAATACTAAATGCAAAACATCTCCAGATGAAGCCTCAAAGAGTGATATAAATTCATCTCCATCTCACAAGGCTCTCTTGGAAGAATTCAAAAAGGATCTTAAAATAGAGTTAGAAAAATAATAGACACAGGCAATGAGAACTCTGGAAAGGGACACACAGAAATTATCTGAAGAAAATCACTCCTTAAAGAATAGTTTTGGTGAAATAGAAAACATAGTTAACTCCTTGAAAAACCAAATTTCTGAAATGGAAAAAAACAATTAAAAAAACAACTCATGTAAAAGTTCAACTGGTCAAATGCAAAAGGAGATTAAAAAGCTAAATGAAGAAAATAATTTACTAAAAATTTGAATTGAACAAATGACTCAATGAGACATCAAGAATCAGTCAATCAAAATTTTAAAAAGATTTAAAATAGAAGAAAATATAAACCGCCTTATTGGAAAAATGATTGACCTGAAAAATAGATCCAGGAGAGACAGTCTAAGAATTATTGGACATCCTGAAAACCATGATGAAAAAAAAAAGCCTAGACAACATATTTCAAGAACTCATCAAGAAAAACTTCCCTGGTGTTGTTGAATCAGAGGGTAAAATAGCCCTTGAAAGAATCCATCAATCACCTCCTGAAAGAGACCTGAAAATGAAAACTCTAAGGAATATTGTAGCTAAATTCCAGAATTATCAAATCAAGGAGAAAATACTGCAGGCAACCAGAAAGAAACAATTCAAATATTGAGGAGCCACAATCAGAATTGTCCAGAACCTAGCAGCTTCCATTTTAAAGGTTTGAAGGGCCTGGAATGTGATATTTGGGGAGGGGGGGTGGAACAAAGGAACTTGGACTACAGCCAAGAATCAACTATCCTGAAAAATTAAGCATTATCTTTAAAGGGAAAAGATGGACATTCAATGAAATAAGGCATTTTCATTTATATTTGATGAAAAGATTAGAGCTGAATAGAAAATGTCATTTGGAGAATGACTTGTGTTCTATAAATTTGACACAATTCTTTATATATTTTTAAAATGGCAAGTTTATGCTGGAAAAATTGGAAGCTAGTATAGCAGAAACTAGGCATTGACCCACACCTAAGATAGCATACCAAAATAAGGTCGAAATGGGTTCGTGATTTAGATATAAAGAGTGTATTCTAAGCAAATTAGAAGAACAAAGGATAGTTTATCTGTCAGATCTGTGGAGAAGGAAGGAATTTGTGGCTAAAGAAGAAATAGAGTACATTATGGAATACCAAATAGATAATTGATATTATATTATATTTTAAAGTTTTTTGTACAAACAAAGCCAATACAGACAATATAACTGGTCAAAGGATATGAAAAGGGAATTTTCAGATGAAAAAATTAAAACCATTTATAGTCATATGAAAAGGTGCTCTAAATCACTATTGAACAGATAAATGCAAACTAAGACAATTCTGAGGTACCACTACAAACCTTTCGGATTGGCTAAGATGACAGGAAAAGATAATGATGAATGTTGAAGGGGATGTGGGAAAACTGAGACAACTAATACATTGTTGATGGAGTTGTGAACTGATCCAACTACTCTGGAGAGCAGTTTGGAACTATGCCCAAAGGGCTATCTTTGATCCAGCAGTGTTTCTACTGGGCTTATATCCCAAAAAGATCTCAAAGGAGAGAAAGGGACCCACATGGGCAAAAATGTTTGTGGAAGCCTTTTTTGTAGTGACAAGAAATTAGAAACTGGGTGGATGCACATCCACATTGAGAATGGCTGAACAAGTGATGGTATACGAATATTATAGAATATTATTGTTCTATAAGAAATTATCAGCAGGACAATTTCAAAGAGGCTTGGAGAGACTTACGTGAACTGATACTAAGTGCAATGAGCAGAAGCAGATCATTATATACAGCAGCAACAAGATTATATGATAATCAATTCTGATGGATATGGCTATTTTCAACAATGAGATGATTCAGGCTAGTTCCAATGATCTTGTGATGAAGAGAACCATCTACACCCAGAGAAAGGGACTGTGGGAACTGAGTGTGGATCACAACATAGAATTGTCACTCTTTTTGTTATTGTTCACTTGCATTTTATTTTCTTTCTCATTTTTTTTCTTTTTTGATCTGATTTTTCTTGTGCAGTATTATGTATGCATCTGTTGGATTCAACATATATTTTACCATGTTTAACATATATTGAATAACTTGCCATCTAGTGGAGGAGGTAGGGGGAAGGGGGAGAAATTTGAAACAAAATGTTTTACAAGAATTAATGTTAAAAAAATTATCCATGCATATGTTTTGAAAATAAAGAACTTTAATTTTAAAAATGAGTAGATTATCAAAAATACTGGCTGTAAAGATTTTTTCCCCTGGCTTTGAACTTCCCTTTTAATCTTATTTCTGTTGATTGGTTTTGTTTGCGCAAAATCTTTTTAATTTAATGTAATCAAAGTTGTCCATTTTGCCTTTCATAATGTTTTCTAGTTCTTTGTTCATAAATTCCTCCCTTCTCCAAAAATCTGATAAGTAAATTATCCCTTGGTTTCCTAATTCATTTATGGTATCATCCTTTATGCCTAAATCATGTATCCATGTATGGGTTGTGAAATGTAGATGTCTACCAAATTTCTGGCATATTATTTTCCAGTTTTCCTAGCAATTTTTGTCAAATAGGGAGTTTTTATTCCAGTTTGGGGGTTTATGAAATACTAGATTGCTATAGGCCTTGATTATTGTGTCATGTGTATGTAATCTATTCCAGTGATCCACCACTCTATTTCTTAGCCAGTACCAAATGGTTTTGATGACTGCTGCTTTATAATATACTTTTAGGTTTGGTATGGCTAAGCCACTATCCTTTGTATTTTTTTCCATTAATTTCCTTGATATTCTTGATCTTTTATTCTTCTAGATGAATTTTGTTATCATTTTTCCTAGTTCTATAAAATAGTATTTGGGCAGTCTGATTATATGGGACTGGACAAGTAGACTAATTTAGGTAAAATTGTCGTTTTTATTATATTAGCTCGGCCTACCCATGAGCAATTGATATTTTTCTAATTGTTTAGATATGATTTTATTTGGGTGAGAAGTGTTTTGTAATTGTGTTCATATAGTTCATGGGTTTGTCTGAGCAGTTAAACCCCCCAAGTACTTTGTTTTATCTACTGTAATTTTAAATGGAATTTCTATTTCTATCTCTTGCTAATGGGCTCAGTAATATATAGAAATATGGATGATTTGTGTGGGTTTATTTTATATCCTACAGCTCTGCTAAAGCTGTGAATTGTTTCCAGTAGATTTTTGGATGATTTTCTAGAATTCTCTAAGTATGCCATCATATCATCTGAAAAGAAGAATAGTTTTATTTCTTAATTACTTATTCTAATTCCTTTAAGTCTTTTTTTCTTTTCTTATTTCTAAAGCCAGAATTTTTAGTACTAAGTTGAATAATAATGGTGATGGTGGGCATCCTTGTTTTACCTCTGATCATGTTGGAAATGATCCAGCTTCTCTCTATAATGTTTGCTGTAGGTTTTAGATAGATACTGCTTATTATTTTAAGGAAAGCTCCTTTATTGCTAAGCTCTCTAGTGTTTCTAATAGGAATGGGTGCTGCAGAGATTGAAGTAATAACAATACTAAACAAATAGGCACCAAGTGGTAAAGCATCTAAGTTACTAGAGGAAAAGTTAAGAGAGTTACAAGAAGAAACAGACAGAAAAACTATACAAGTGGGGATCTCAATTTTTCTCTATCAGAACTAGATAAAACAAACCACAAAATAAATAAGAAAAAAGTTAAGAAAGTAAATAGAATCTTAAAAGAGTTAGGTATTATAGATTTTGGGGGGGAAATTGGATGTAAACAGAAAGAAATATACTTTTCTCTTGGTGGTACATGGACCCCATACAAAAATTGACCATATATTAAGGCCTGAAAACCTCATAATCAAATGCAGAAAGGGAGAAATAGTAGATGCATCTTTTTCAGATCATAATGCAATAAAAATTACCTGAAATATAGGACAAGGCAAAAATCAGCCAAATATTAATTGGAAAATAAATAATCTAATCCTAAAGAATGAGTGGGTAAAGCAACAAATCATAGACACAATCAATAATTTCATCTAAGAAAATGACAATAATGAGACAACATAACAAAATTTATGGAATGAAGTCAAAGCATTTCTTAGGGGAAGTTTTATATCTCTAGATGCTTACTTGAATAAAATAGAGAAAGAGAAAGTCAGTGATTTGGGCATACAACTAAAAAAGCTAGAAAAAGAACAAATTTCAAAAATCAATTAAATATCAAAATTAAAATTCTGAAAATAAAAGGGGAGATTAGTAAAATTGAAAGTAAGAAAACTATTGAACTAATAAACCAAACTAAGAACTAGTTTTATAGGAAAAAACCAACAAAATAATAGTTAATTTGATTAGAAAAAGGAAAGACGAAAACCAAATTGTTAGCATCAAAAATGAAAAGGATGAACTTTTTCACCAATGAAAAGGAAATTAGAGCAACAATTAGGAGCTATTATGCCCAACTGTATGCCAATAAATTTGGTAATCTAAGTGAAATATATGAATATTTACAAAAATGTAGATTGCCCAGATCAACAGAGGAGGAAATAAATTACTTAAATAGTCCCATTTTAGAACAAAAAAAATTGAACAAGCTTTTAATCAACTAAGAATTCTAATTAAGAAAAACAACTAAGAAAAAATCTCCAGTGCCAGATGGATTCACAAATGAATTTTACCAAACATTTAAAAAACAATTAATTCCAATACTATACAAACTATTTGAAAAAATAGGGAAAGAAGGAGTCCTACCAAATTCCTTTTATGACAAAAAATATGGCATTCATACCTAAACCATGTAGGATTAAAACAGAGAGAGAAAAATATTAACAATTTTCCTAATGAATATTGATGCAAAAATGTTAAATAAAATATTCCCAAAGAGATTACAGCAAGTTACCAGCAGGATAATACAGCATGATCAAGTAGGATCTATACTAGGAATGCAGGGCTGGTTCAATATTAGGAAAAGTAATAGTATAATGCACTATATCAATAATCAAACTAAAAGAAATCATATGATTATCTCAATAGATGTAGAATACCCATTCCTATTAAAACATTAGAGAGTACAAAAATAAGTGAAGTTTTCCTTTAAATTATCAGTACCATCTATTTAAAACCGTTAGCAAGCATCACACGTAATGGAGATAAACTAGAACTATACCCAATAAGATCAGGGGTGAAACAAGGTTGCCCGCTATCACCATTGCTATTCAATATTGTATTAGAAATATTAGCTTTAGCAAAAGGAAAGAAAAAGAAATTAAAAGAATTAGAATAGGTAATGAGGAAACTAAATTATCACTTTGTAGATGATATGATGATATGCTTATGAAATTCTAGAGAAACAACTAAAAAACTACTAGAAACAATTCACAACTTTAACAAAGTTGCATGATCAGCAGGATGATTTCAGAGAAGCTTGGAAAGACTTGCATGAACTGATGTTGAGCGAAATGAGCAGAACCAGGAGATCATTATACATGGCAACAACAAGACTATATGATGATCAATTCTGATGGACATGGCTCTCTTCAACAATGAAATGTTTCAAACCAGTTCCAATTGTTCAGTGAAGAAAGCCATATACACCCAGAGAGAGGGATATGAAATGTGGACCACAACATAACATTTTCATGCTCTCTATTGATGTTTGCTTGCATTGTGTTTCCTTTCTCTGATTTTTTTCGTAGATATGATTTTTCTTGCACAACAATGATGTGTGGAAATATGTATACATATATTCGATTTGTCAAGTATTTTAACATAATTAACATGTAGTGGATATCCTGCCATCTAGGGGAGGGGTGGGGACTAGGGGGGAAAAATTTGTAACAGAAAGCTTTGTAAGGGTCAGTGCTGAAGAATTACCCATACATATGTTTTGCAAATAAAAAGCTTTAATAAAGAGAAAAAAAAGTTGCAGGATACAAAATAAATCCTTATAAATCATCCGCCTATGTTACCCACAATGTCCAGCAGCAAGAGATACAAAGAGATATTCCATTTAAAATAATGAGATAGTATAAAATGTTTGGGAGTCTACCTGCCAAAACAAAGTCAGGAACTATATGAAAACAATTACAAAACACTTTCAACACAAATAAAGTCAGATCTAATCCACCGAAAGAATATCAAGTGCTCATGGGTAGGTCAAGCTATTATAATAACAATGACAATTCTACCCAAATTAATCTACTTATTCGGTGCCATACCAATCAAACTCCCAAGAAAGTATTTTACAGAGCTTTAAAAAATAACAAATTTCATCTAGAACAAAAAAAGGTCAAAAATTTCTAGGGAATTAATGAAAAAAAATACAAATGAAGGTGGCCTGGCTGTACCAGACCTAAAACTATATTAAAAAGCAGCAGTCATAAAAGCCATTTGTTTAAGAAATAGAATAGTTGATTAGTGGAATAGGTTGGGTTCACAAGACACAATAGTAAATTACTATAGCAATCTAGTGTTTGATAAACCCCCAAATCCCAGCTTCTGGTATAAGAACTTAGTATTTGGCAAAACTTGCCAGGACAATTGGAAATAAGTATGGCATTGACCCACACCTAATAGCGTATACCAAAATAAGGTCAAAATGGGTTCATGATTTAGACATAAAGAGTAATCCTATAAATGGTTTACCTCTCAAATCTGTGGAGGAGGAAGGAATTTGTGACCAAAGAAGAACTAGAGATCATCATTAATCACAAAATAGATAATTTTGACTATATCAAGTTAAAAAGTTTTTGTACAAACAAAATGAATGCAGACAAGATTAGAAGGGAAGCAATAAAAATAGGAAAACATTTTTACATTCAAAGATTCTGATAAAGGCCTCATTTCTAAAATATATAGAGAATTGACTCAAACATATAAGAATTCAAGCCATTCTCCAATTAATAAATGGTCAAAAGATATTGAACAGACCATTTTCAGATGAAGAAATTGAAACTATTTTAGTCACATGAAAAGGTGCTCCAAATCACTATTGATCTGAGAAATGCAAATTAAGACAACTCTGAGATGCCATTGCACACCTGTCAGATTGGCTAAGATGGCAGGAAAAGATAATGACAAATGTTGGAGAGGATGTGGGAAAACTGGGACACTGATACATTGCTAGTGAAACTGTGAATGGATCCAACCATTCTGGAGAGCAATCTGGAACTATGCTCAAAAAGTTATCAAATTGTGCATACCCTTTGACCCAGCAGTGTTTCTATTGGGTTTATATCCCAAAGAGATCTTAAAGGAGGGAAAGGGACTCACATGTGCAAAAATGTTTGTGGTAGCCCTTTTTGTAGTGGCAAGAAACTGAAAACTGAGTGGATGCCCATCAATTGGAGAATGGCTGAATAAATTATGGCATATGAATGTTATGGAATATTATTGTTCTGTAAGAAATGACCAGCAGGATGATTTTAGAGAGGCCTGGAGAGACATAAACTGATGGAGTGGGGGGAAGGAGGGGAAAAGCTTGGAACAAAAAAAAAAGTTTTGCAAAGGTCAATGTAGAAAAATCCCTTATGTTCTGTAAATAAAAAGCTTTTATAAAAAAAAGAGTGATCCTATAAATAAATTAGAAGAACAAAGGATGGTTTATCTTTCAGATCTGTAGAGAAGGAAGGCATTTGTGGCCAAAGAAGAACTAGAGTACATTATGGAATGCCAAATATGTAATTTAGATTATATTAAGTTTAAAAGTTTTTGTACAAACAAAACCAATGCAGACAAGATTAGAAGGAAAGCAGTAAACTGGGAATTTTTTTTACATTCAGAGGTTCTGATAAAGGCCTCATTTCTAAAATATATAGAGAATAGACTCAAATTTATAAGAATTCAAGCCATTCTCCAATTGATAAATGGTCAAAGGTTATGAAAAGGGAATTTTCAGATGAAGAAAAAAATGAAAAAAATATGAAAAAGTGCTTTAAATCACTATTGATCAGAGAAATGCAAATTAAGAAAACTCTGAGGTTGACACACATCTCAGATTGATTAAGATGACAAGAAAAAATGATGATGAATATTGAAGGCAATATGGGAAAACTGGATAACTAATACATTGTTGGTGGAGTTGTGAACTAATTCAACAATTCTGGAAGGTAATATGGAACTATGTCCAAAAGGCTATAAATCTGTTCATACCCTTTGATCCAACAGTGTTTCTACTGGGCTTATATCCTAAAGAGATCTTAAAGGAAGGAAAGACACCCATATGTGCAAAAATGTTTGTGGCAGCCCTTTTTGTAGTGGTGAGAAACTGGAAACTGAATGGATGCCCATCTGTTGGAAACTGGCTGAATAAGTTATGGTATATGAATGTTATGGAATATTATTGTTCTGTAAGAAATGATCTGCAGGATGATTTCAGAGAGGCCTGGAAAGCCTTACATGAACTGAAGCTGAGCGAAATGAGCAGAATCAGGAGATCATTATACATGGCAATAGCAAGATTATATGATGATCAGTTCTGATGGATGTGGCTCTTTTCAACAATGAGGTGATTCATACCAGTTCCAATGGTTTTGTGAAAAAAGAGCCATCTGCACTCAGAGAGAGGACAGTGGGAACTAAATGTGGACTACAACATAGTGTTTTCACTCTTTTTGTTGTTATTTGCTTATGTTTTGTTTTCTTTTTCATTTTTTTCCTTTTTGATCTAATTTTCCTTGCACAGCATATTTGTAGAAATATGTAAAGAGGAATTGTACATCTTTAAAATATATTGGATCACTTGCCAACTGGAAGAGGGAGTGAAAGGAAGAAGGGGAAAATTAGAACACAGGGTTCTGTAGGAGTGAATGTCAAAAATTATCCTTGTATGTATTTTGAAAATAAAAGCCTTTAATTAAAAAAAAGAATTGCACATGTTTAACATATTTGGATTATTTGTCTTCTAGAACAGGGAATGGGGAAGGGAGGGAGAAAAAATTTGGAGCACAAACAAAGGTAAATGTTGAAAACTATGCATATGTTTTGAAAATAAAAAGCTTTAAAATAAAAAAAATAATTTAAAACATAAACTAAAATTTTATAAAAGGTTTCAAGAAGTCTGGTGGATTGCCATTTCTCTGTATTTTGAGTTTCAATCTAGCTAATTCAGAGAGTGTCTGGCCCAGAATACTAGCCATTGGGTAATTCATTTTTCAGCCACACCATCTCATGAAAACCATCTATTAAGATGAAGTGGGGTTACTGTCTATATTGGGCAAAGATTACACCTTGTCATCATGGACCCTAGATTTGTAAAATTCTAGTAGACAAATTATAACACAGAAATTTGTTTCTATTTGAGAATCTCATCTAATCCATCATCCATTTAGCTGCCAATGCATTTTTTCTAAAGCATAGGTCTACTTCATTCCCCATTCAATAAATCCAATGATTTTTATTACCTCTAAAATCAAATAAGAACTCCTTTGTTTGTCATTAAATTCTTTTCACAAGCTGACCTTTTTAAATCTTAAATTATTTAAAGTTTTCTGAATCATTACTTCCCTTTACAAGTTCTATAGTCTAGCCATCAGGTCTACTTCTTCCTTAAGCACAATATTCCACCTACCAATTCCATGCCTTAGCACTAACTGTTTCTCGTATCTAAAATTCTGTCCCTCCTACCCATTTATCCTTAGAATCCCTGGTTTCCTTCAAGATTCAGTTTAACCACTACTTTTTATAGGATACTTTTCTGGCAGCATCACCCTCTAAAAGTGGTCTCCCCTACAAAACTACTTATCCTACTTCATCTACCTTGAACACAGATATTACTTCCTATGTGGTCTCTTTCATGAAAGCAAAATTTCCTTGAAAGCTGGGACTGTGTTTTGCTTTGTCTCTGTATCATCAACACTTAGCATAATGTTGGGCAAATAGTAAGAGTTAAATAAATGCTTGTTAATTTACTGATTGATTGTGATAATCCAGATATGTATAATAAAAATAAAAAAATATTGATGTTAAAGCGTGCCTTTGTTTAAGGCAGAAGCTTGGGTTTATGAAACATGTTTGCAATTTCCCCAGATCAATTCAGTCTACTCTCCTTTGGCTGGTCAATTCAATGTCCATCTGAAGTGTTTTCCAAGATAAATCTGCCCATGGACTAATTCCACGGGTTTCCCATCTAACTGAATAATAGGCAACCTTCCATCTTTTCCCCCGTGTGGATAATTAGGCTACAATTTTGTATGATTCTGTGTCCCATTTAGGACATCTGCAATATTGTGGTGCTTGATGCAATTAGCTCAATATCATCCATAAAGAGCAGTATCTGGCAGATCTCATCATCGTTAGAGAATTGGACTCTGCTCAATGTCCTCCATAAGAGTGGTAAATACTTTACAAGTAAATATCTATCTTTAGAAGATCAATATTCATATTCATCCAGTGATAATATATGTTTGAAGATAAGGAATACCACAGCTTCCCAAGAACAAAAAGGGGTGCCCAGTAGTAGTGACTGGTGGGTGTGAATACTCTACAACACTGCCAACAAGCAGTAACAGCATGAGACATTTCATTAGGAACATATGTGGGTCATATATTTAGACTGGAGAATAATGGACCAGTGGGATTTCTGGGTATCCATTTAATGGTTAGAGTTCTGCAGGATGGGACCAGGTGCATTGAGGGAACATTCTGTAAAGGATTTGGGGAAGGACATGCAATAAGAGGTGCACAGAATATGAGGGGAAGAACAAGCTACAATCTGCCATGCCGAAGGGCATACTCATGTGAATAAGACTTCGCTCTTGTGGAAGCATTGAAATATAGCTCAAGGAAAATTATTAAGTTTAGCCCATGGAAACTTTCCCCAAGATTTAATTAAAAACTTGCTAGAGAACATATTTTTTCAGCTTAAAATGTTTCCCCAATAAGTGAGGCTACCTGAAGCAATGTTCTTCACAGAGTTGGTAAAGATTGAAAATATGGCACAAACAATATTTGTTGCTCTTGGAAACCTTACTCTGGAGCTCATAACGTGAGGCTCAGGGGACATTTAAGATGCCTAGCAGACAGCTGTGTGAGAAAGGTGGCAAGAATCTGCAGCTGTCAGTTATATCTGCCAATTCACTAGCGAGGTAGACACTATCAACATGAACCCTTACTGGTGAATGGTGTTTGATAATTATGGTCAGAGATCTGGCTGCTCAGGGAGAAACATGTTGAGGGCAGAGACCTTGAAAAATGAAAAGCAAATAAAGAGTTTGTGTTGCCCTTGGATGGGGTTGGGAGAGTACAGAGATCAGTGCTGTGATCCTGGGGGAGAGGGATCAAAAACTCGATTTAAACATAAAAGGGACTATAGAGGTCAGTTAATGAAACCCGCTTATTTTCAAGATGAGGAAACCAAAGCCCAGACGGGTTTTAGCGAGGAGCCCAACATAGCAGAGAGAGGAAGTAGGAAAGCCAAGATGTGTATTTGGGATAAAGCACTAAGAGCTACGGAGAGAGTTTGGGTTAGTGCAAGTGATCCAAGGTGTGAAGACAGTGGAGGTGACTAGAACAAGATGGAGATTGAGAATATGATGGGGAAGGGAATGAGAAGGTCCCAGGTATGAAGAACCAACAGTTTTGATTTGTGAGCCCATTTGAGAAGTGGGCAAAGGGGAAATCCAATACAATTGAAAAAGTGCTAGGTTTGGAGTCAGTAGACCTAGCCTCAAAACCAAGCTCTGCCATTCACAATAACGATCTTGGAAAAGTCATTTGGAGTCTGAGCTAGATGGCTAACAACAATAATAACCAACAATAATAATAACTAGTCTTGATACAGCATTTTAAGGTTTGCAAAGCACTTTATAAATATCTCATATAAATATATCTGATAATTGTTATTATTATCCTTATTTTTCAGAGGGGGAAACAGACAGGAGTTAAGTGAACTCACTCAGGGTCACACAACTTTTAATCTGAGGCAAGTTTTGAATTTAGTTTTTCTTGATTCCAAATCAGGTACTCTATTCATTACCCTTCTCCCTCTAGATGCAGGATCCCATGTGTGACTGAGTTCCAAATGGTCTCCATATAAGAACAGGAAAAAAACCACACCCATAAACCTAAGGAGTAGCAGTCCCCTGTAAAAAAGATCCCGAAGCTTGATGAGTGACTGGGATCAGTGTGAGCTTTAAAAGTAGATTTATCACACATCTGCATGCCTGCCTGTTGGGATTCTTCATTGTTAAATGTCAATGGGGGATCATTACTGGAATAAGTGCTTGACTGTAGGGAAGCCCACCATCTGGCCAACAGAGACAGAACCAGAGGAAAGATTGGCTAGAGGATCCTTAATGGATTTCCTCAGGCAGCCATCAAACAAACATCACTTCTGTTTACTGGTATTCACTTTTTAAACAGAGACATTGAATAAGAGAGTGAATAATCCATTGTTTCCTTGTGAGCTATATGTTTGTGTGTGTGTGTGTGTGTGTGTGTGTGTATTTATTTTTATCCCAGGCAGAATTTTCCTATTCTGTTTTTATGACTGAAGCCATAAAAAAGAATGTTCTTGATGGTCAAGTTTTTGGTCAAATGACATATCTCAATATCCAAAATGGAGATGATTTTATTGACTCATCCTCAGCACTGAGCACCATGCCTGGCACACAGTGGATGCTTTTTCATGTTTATTGATTATTTGATTTCTTTGTCAATATACTCAAGGGTCATAGGGCTCTTTCACTTTACTTCAAGCTGAAATGTCTTATCCATTCTTCCTATGAGAATGGAAGTTCCTTGAAGGAGGAAATAAGGGAAAAGAAATAAGGATTATTTAGAAACTCTTATGTGCCAGGTATTGTTTTAAGCACGTTATCAATTTGATCTTTTATTGAGAGCATAAGCTAGCTTGCTTCTCTGTTTGCAAAGTACCTTACACATAGTAGACACTTAAATTTATCCATTCATTCATTTAATACTTAAATACTTATATTTAGACCATACTCTAATGACCACTATGGACAAGTGTATCTTTTCCTAACAGCCTCCTTCAATAATAATAAAAAAAAATCTCTATGGCCACTATGCATCTTTCCTTCTTAGATAAATTCTATTTTATATTTAGTATTTTAGATAACTCTTTAAGGAAATCTGATCTCACGAAGGCAGCGAGTCTATTCCTGTTCTTTTACCCTACATCAGATGAGAGAGTCTCAGATGGGAGGGGAAGGAGGAAGGCCTCATAATATCAAAGTCTGACTTTTTAGAGTGCTGGAGTGATAGACAGAAAATGTTTAAGTTCAAATCCTGCCTTGGCTTCTAATTAGTTGTTAATCATTCTGATTCTCAGATTTTGCATCTGTAAAATGGTGATGATCTCACTTGTTATAGCAATGTCACAGTCTAAGAGGAGCTAATAATATAATATATACAAAGTATTCGAGGGACTCAGCAAAGATAAAGATTCTATATGTTCATTTGATGATGATGATGATGATGATGATGATATTGCAACTTCTGCTTCATACTAAAGGGCTGTATTGGGAGGGGGGAAGCTTTAGGTGATAGACCAAAAAAGAATTAGGATGCTAGTTACAAGTGAAGAATGCCATGGTCTCATGGGAATGATCTAAAACAGAAAATGGGATGTTCATGCGATGGAAATCCCATGTTCACCATCCTTATGATATGAGGAAATAATAATAATAGCAATAATGATAATAACTAGCATTTATATAGCACTTACTATATGCCATATACTTTACAAATATTATCTCATTCAATTTTCAAAATTACCCTGGGAGGTAATACTATTTTTATTCCCATTTTCTAGGGGAGGATCTGAGGCAGATGGAAGTAAGGTGACTTGCTTAGGGTCACATTGGCATAGTGTCTGAGGTTGGATTTGAACTTGGATCTTCCTGACTCTAAGGCCAGTGCTTTAGCCACCATGCCACTCAAAATTATTAAAGCAAGCACCCTAAAATAATGCTCATAGAATAATATTAATGATAATATTAATAATAATATATATATAACACTTTAAACTTTGCATAGCATTCATAAAATTGTTGTTCAGTCACTTCAGTCTTGTCTAACTCTCTGTGATCCTATTTGGAATTTTCTTGGCAAAAATACTATTGTGATTTGCTGTTTTCTTCTTCAGCTCTTTTTACAGATGAGGAACTAGAGAAAGCAGAGTTAAGTGAGTTGGCCAGGGTCACAAGTATCTGTAAGTGTCTAAGGTTAGATTTGAACTCAGGAAGGTGAGTTTTCCCAACTCCAAGTCTGGAACTCTATTCACTATGGCACCACCTGGCTCCCCTACTTTAAAATATCTCATCTTAACCTCATGATAACCCTGGAAACTAGGGGCTATTTATCACCCCCATTTTAAAGATGGGAAAACTGAAGTTAGGTGGCTTACTCAGGGTCATACATCTAGCTAAGTGTTTGAGCCTGGAAGTCTTCCTGACTCCAAGTCTAGAAAAACAGGGGCCATTAAGGTCATCTAGTCCAACCCCCTGCCTCCCACATTCTAGAACCCTTTCAGAATTAAAGGAGACCTTGAAAGCCACTAATTCAACCTAGATTTGAATAAGTTCTACCACATCTTGCAGCCTTTCAGCCTGACCTGAAGACTTCCTATGAGTTTGGACCTCATATCAAGTTTAAATGTACTTTCTTTCATTTCTTTTACTTCTACCTTTTGTGACCAAACAGAAAAATCCTTCTCCCCCTGACATCCCTTCACATCCTAGGAAATAATTTTCTTCTTTGAACTAAATATCCCCAGAGCCTACCACTGACCATATGGCTTGAGCTTGAAGACCTTACCTCCTTTCACAGTCTGGAAGAAGTCACTTATCTAAAGCTTCATAGTTAGTCAGTGGCGGAGATGTAAGTAGAATCCAGGATTCTTGGCTCCCAAATTTATTTCTTCTGTAGTACAATGCTATGAATGTCTCTTCATGAGTTTACTATGAGTTTACATAGTAGGCACTTAATAAATATATATAAACATAATATTTTAATAAATATAAAATAACTTATAGTAAATACAAATAAATACAGGTAAATAACTCTTGAAATACATACACGACTTACAATAATGTGAAAAACCTAAAATCAAGTGGTCATTTTATAATTATAATGTCCAAGCTTGGTTCCTCAACAGTCAGTCAACAAATATTAAGCACCTTCTATATGCTAAACACTCTACTAAGCCCTGAAAATGCAAAGCAAGGCAAAATGTAGTTCCCATTCCCAAGGAGCTCATGTCTAATGACAGGAGACAAGCTACTAGATACAGACAGGTTGTTTACAAACAGAATTGTTAATGATCAACAGATGAGAGATACTAGCTTGAAAGATGATGAGGAAAGACTTCTTTGCAGAAGATATGATTTTATCTGACTTTTGGAGGAAGTCAAAAAAGTGAGAAAGCCGAGATGGGGTGGTGGGAGGTCCAAGCAATGGAAGATGGCCGTGAAAAGTGAAGTGGCAAGATGGACAGTCTAATTTGAGGAACAGTGAGGATACCAGTGTCACTGAGTATATGGAGGCAGAAGATGAAAGGCAAACAATAATAACAATGGAGTAAGATGTAAGGAATAAGGAGACTGAAAAATTAGAAAGGGACCAGATGATGGAAGGCTCTAAAAAAATCAAATGGAGGATTTTGTATTTAATCTGGAAGTTATAGGGGCCATTGGAGTTTATTGAGTAGGGGAATGATATGGCCAAATGTACCCAGCTGTTCCTCACTTAAATCCAATTCACACACAAGCCAAGAGTCATTGATCTTATTTCATAACAAAGGAGGAGCAACAGCAATAACAACAACTCGAGCAAGATCACTTTGACAGGATGGACTAGAGTATAAAGACTTGAGGCAGAGTTACACATTTGCTGTCCATTTTGACAGGCCAGACATGAGGTGATGAGGGCCTATATAAATGCCAGTGGAAAGAAGGGGCATGTACAAGAGATACTGTGAAAGTAGAAATGGTAAGATTTTGTAACAAATTAAATGGGGGGAGAGGGTTATTTATAAGAAAGACAAGAAAAAGCATTATTGCATTTACTCTTAGATTTCATTATGTATTGGTTAGTTTTGCTGAAGTTATCATTATTATTATTTGCTATAAAATTTAGCTCTTTGAGTAAGGGAAGATGAATATATACTTGAAAATAATTATTATAGAAAATATCAATTAAGTAATTTTTGAATAAATATTTAGTGAAATGAGCCAAATTTAGTACTCTCCACAATGCCCATAGACATATAAACTTTTAAAAGTCATGTTAAGATCTGAAAGAAAAGACCCACATGAATGGACTAACTTAGGAGAAGGGCAACAAATCAACTAACAAGTATTTCTTCTGGATCTGCTACATACATCAAAAGTATGCTAAAATTCTAGAGCTACAAAGATAGTGAACAAAAAATCCTTGCTCACAAGGAGCACACATTGAAATGGGGCAGATAAAATGAAGCTCAGATAAGTAGAAAATAGTTTAAAAATCACAAAATCTCCATATGGGCTGAGACCATGAGACCCACTTAATTTAAATTTCCCTTAATAAGAATTTCTTCTATAAGAGATGGTCACTTAACATTTCTTTAAGCCTATCCCAGTGAGGATGAACCCATTGCCTCCTGAGGAAATCCATTACTATTTTGCAGAATATTACCTATTAGACCTATTACTTGTGTGACTGAAAAAGTCACTAACATCTTGGGTGCCCGTTTCCTCGTCTCTCAAATAAGATGAGCTAGAATACCTCTATTATCCTTTTCAGCATTATATCTAATGGCCCAATACCATACATGGCCATTAAGCTTTAAGGTCCTGGGACTCTAAGACTTCACTTTATTCAACATCCATAAAAGAGCACCCATCTCTGAATATCAGAAATGATGTTTTGCTGAAGCTAGCATATGTATCTTGGCTAAAAAAAATCTCTTGTTGATTTCCAAGCTGATGTGCCTTTGTTTATGTTATCCAAACACCTGAAAATCAGCGTTCTGCATTCAGCATTGAGCCAGAATTGACTGCTGTCACTTTATGATAAACTGCATGTTTAGCTTTGGTTTTCTAATTGGAAGACTGGAAGACCTGGCAGACAGGAAACTGTGTTTATTGATCAAGCTTCAGCCCAGAAAGTGGACGGAACCACAGGGAGTAAGGGAGGATGAAGAACCATCTTCGAATCCCTTGCAAATAATCCCTGGCTCTTTAAATGAAGAACGTGTTGTAAGGTCTATTAATGTGTTGTACAATACATTTATGAGGGAATTGAGGATTGTTTGGTGATCACCTGGAAATTCGTGATAGTTGAGAAAAGAAGAAAGACAGTTATTTCCTAAATGGACTTCCACACCTGTGATTAGGTTGGAAAATTTGATTCTTCATACCCTAATATATCTTTTAAGACATCCCTGTTGATATATTCTCCATTTCAAGATACAATCAACCAATCAACCATTTATTAAGGTTTACTTTTGCTCTAGGTTAAAGTTGGGGATTCAAAATCAAAAGTGAAACAGTCTCTGCCCTGACAGAGCTGATGTTCTACTGGGTCACTACAATATCCGTGTCTCCCTCTGCCATGAAATATCTATACATGTTCTCCTTTAAACCCACTTAAGGGAATCCATCAAGAAGTGTTCTTTTATTGTTGCTGAAAAGAATTTATTTGTACATAAAAGTTGGGCCATGAGCCACTACAGTATAACCAAAATGGTTCGATTGCTGAAAGATGCAGAGATTCTGGGTTCAAATCCCATCTCAGATACTGCCTCAGGCAAATAACCAAAAATGCTTATGGCATCAGTTCCCTCATTTGTAAAATAAGAGTTTTGGACAACATGGACTCAAAAATACATTCAATTTGAGATCTCTAATCTATAATTCAAATCTTTCCATTCCCTTCACCTAACAGAGATTAGTCAGCTGCCATAGCCTTTAGGAGTCTATAATCATCTCTATGCCACAAGAGGGCATCAGAGGAAAACTTGAGTGGAAGATGGATAGTTTTCAATATATTAGAGATAAGAAAACTCATAGATTTGAGATGATCCCCTATATTTCAACAGTGACTTTCTTACTCAAGAAACGTCAACAGCCTCTTATTACCATCAAGAGAAAATAATAATCCTCTGTTTAACATTCAATACCCTTCAAAATCTAGAATCAACTAATCTTACCAAAATTATTTCCAGTTACTTTCATTTATCAATCCTTGTTCCAACCAAACTGACTCAATGATGTTATATCCTGAAAAGGACTTTTTGCTCCTTATCTTCATGCCTTTGAACAGGCTTCACCAGTCTGAAAATGTTCATCCTACCTACTTCTCCTTCCTAAAACACCTAGGTCCCTTCAAGGTTCAAACTATCTATAGTAATACACAAAAGTTCTTTCCTACCTGTGTACCATTGTCAGTGCAACCACCACTACCATAACATTTTATTTATTTGTATACAGTTAATATTTGCTTATTCTGTATGTGTGATGCATTTACCTTCAAAAAGTAGCATCTTCCTGAGGTTCTGAGTTCAAATTTGATCTCAGATACTCACTAGCTATGTAACTCTGGACAAGTCATTTAACCTTATTAATGCTCCTTAATGAACTGGAGAAGGAAGTGGTCAAGCACTCCAATTTCTTTGCCAAGAAAACCCCAAATGGGATCACAAAAATTTGAACATGATTGAACAACGATTTCTTTGAAGGCATCCACAAGATGCTAACACAATATCCAGCACACAGAAAGTGCTTAATAAATGTTCAATGATTTTAAGGGATTAAAATCAATACTTTATTCAAAACTTCAATAGATTCTTATTTTCATGATCTTATTTTCATGAACATTCCTTCTAGCAATATATAAAGAAACTATTCTGGAATCTAGTAAGCCACCTTCATAAATTCCCCCAGTCAAAACAATTCATATCAAACTGGCTAACCTTCTGATGTCTCCCTGAACTTAGAGGACTGAACCTTGGATGGCAGTCTTAGACAATCTGTGCCACTAGTACTTAACAAAGGAAAGAGCAATGGGGGACAGCATTCACATTAAATAACATGAAGCCCATCTACATGAGACTCAGTTTTTCTTGGAAAAAAACAGAAATAGTTTATTTCAGGAATACTTGATGCTCCCAGTTCTCCTCTGCTAACAGGAAGCTTTTAGCTACTCAAAGGAGTGTGGTTTGCCACCTCCACTAATGGCGACTGTGGAGAGACAGGGACGTTTTCTTTCCCCACCCTAGACCACAAGTGGATGGATAGCAGGAAGATAATACCATTCCTACTTGATGCCACTGAAGAGAATTATGAGCTTTTCCCTCACCAAACAACCCTCAATACCCCCATTGTCTCCTTCTCAGTAGGCAAAAGGTTCCCACTGACTGTTAGAAATTGACCTTCACAATCCCAACTCGGCTGAAGATATACCTGAGTCTCATTCCATTCTAACCCTTAAACCCAGTGTGATTTTGGCCAAATCTGCTCAGAGGACTCAGTTTCCTCATTTTTAAAATGAGAGAGTTGGGTTGCATGACCTAAAGGTCCTTTCTATCACTAGATCTCTGATCCAGATTTCAAATCTTTTCACTTTCACATAACCTACTAGAAGTTAATCTACTGGCATAATTTTCAAGAGCACAAAGTCATTTCCATGTAACAAGGGGGCATCACTTTAATGAAGGATGAAAAATTTTTGATATAAGATTGGCTAGGGAGCATCTTCCTTAGTTTCATACCCTAGACCTCTAAGCCTGTCCATTTGTCCTGCTACTTTCCCTGCCTACGTCCTAACTAACTTTTCCATCATAAGGAGAAAATAATAATATAATCTCTTACATTTAGAGTGTTTTCATATTTACAAAATGCTTAACATTTAAATAGTAGTGATGTAGTTGGTGTAGCACCAGATGATGTGCTTTAGGAGAAGCACCAAATGTTGGTAAAAGTCATATGAAGAATTCACAATAGCCAATAGCCATTGTCTTTGGCAAAAAAAAAAATAGGTTTATTTAGGAGAAGAGGTTATAGACAAAATGACGGGTTACAATAGACACCAAGATTGGTAAATATGAAATAGAATAGGAGAGCATATAGTTAGCAAGAAAGGGGTTTTTAACAATCAGTGATGGGAAGGGCAGATTTCCTAGTGGAATTCATATTACCCAGAAGAAAGGGATCATCCCATGAGATTGGGGTATACCCTTACCTGGCCAGCTAACTCCTAAAAGGTATTCAACATCCTAAAAGAGTTAGTTAGCTAAAAAAAGAGAAAGACATAAGACATGTAGAGGTTGAGAGAAGAGCATAGTGGGGGGATGAGAGCAAAGACACCGTGAAGTAAGGTGGTGGGAGAGGAGAGACAACATGAAGAATGAGGAAGGGTGAAGGGAAAGATATCAGGATGCAGAGTGCCATGGTGGACTGAACCAAGGGATTCAGTAAAGATGGCATGAGACACGGACAGATTTTATAGGGGATATTTAACCTCAAGGACATGACTGGGATTTCTGACGGGAAATAACTGGGCTGCCCATGACTTCCACAGAGGGTAGGTCACTGGAGCTTAACATACTTAGATTTCTTGGCTGAACACAGCAAAGTGGGGCTATAAGATTAAACTGATTCCTGTCAGTATCCTCCCCTGTTTACCTCAGACTAATAGTTCAGTCCTTTTCTGGCAACTGCACCCAGCCATCCAGGACCTCATCAATAGTAACACTATGTATCTGCATCCAAGGCCATCTCCAGTTGTCCTGCCAGTGAATCCAGATGGCTCTAAAGGAGAAAATTAAGCTTGGTGACTTTGCCCTCCACCTGATGTCATGGTTCTCATTAAGAATGAAGGAAAAACAACTATCTCTGTGAGTACTTCCCCACTGGAGATCCAAATGGAACTATCCAGCTGGAAACATAATTTTCTTTCTTTCTTTTTCTTTTTTTCTTTGCATTTTTCTTTCTTTCCTTCTTCCCTTCCTTCCTTCCTTCTTTGCTTCTTTCTTCTTTCTTTCTTTCTCTTCCTTCCTTCTTTCTTTCTCTCCCTCTTTCCCTCCTTCATTTCTTCATGTCTTTCTTTCTTTCTTTCCCTCCCTTCCTTTCTTTCTTCCTTCCTTCTTTCCTTTGTTCCTTCCTTCCTTCCTTTCTTCTTTACTTTCTTCCTTACTTTCCTTTCTTCTCTCTTTCTTAGTTTCTTTCTGTCCATTATACTTTCTTTTCTTTTCCCTTTCCTTTTATCACATAGAGTATCATATCCTTACCTGTGAGTTCTCTGCCCAAAGGAATGCAAATTTTGATCACCAAAAACTCCCAAAATATCTAGTAATTTATGAGCTAGATTTATTTAAAGACTACGAATTTAATCCAAATCACTCTGGCTTTCACAAAATGTCTAACAATAGGCCCCAGGTCAAGTCCCATTTGATAATTTTTGCACCCTGGTTGTCTCAGAGTGAATGTAAATAACATTGGTTTCTATTTCAGTCAGAAACCCTGATAGATGTTTTTTTTTCTTTTTAACTAGGTAAAAGAGCCCATTCTTTGCCTCAATTCTTACCTAATCATAATCTCTGGATGGGCATTGCCTAAGTCAAAATGAGACCTGCTGAAGACCTTAGCATAGAAAGACCAAAGTTTCCCACTGCATCCAGGGCCATCTCCAGGTGTCCTGATCTATGTCTGGTCACTGGACCCAGATGGCTCTGGAGAAGAAAAAGAGATTGGTACCCTTGCACAGCCCTCCCTCACGTAAATTCAATTCTCTTAAATGTCATGGCATCATGTCCCTGAGGTCATGGTCTCTTTCAGGAACAAAGGACAAACAACTATGATATATATATCCATTGTTAATCCCATTGACCTATGCTCAATTCCTCTGATTCTCTCTGAGACAAGATTCAAACTCTACTCTTCCTGAGTCCAAGTCCCACCCTTTCTCCACCATTTAGGGCTTACTTAGCACAGTGCTTGGTTCCACTGTAAGTATAATGGGTATTGTAGCCAAAAGAGCCTCATCTTCCCAGGCAGTAGTCTCATTTAGGATGGAGCTCCATTGGCCACGTACCCCCTCACAAAGTGTTTAATAAATGCATTTCCATCCCATTCTGCAAGCCAGAGCTGCATGGATAGGGCTCAAACTCAGCTGCCTAATCCCACCAGCACTCATAAAAAGCATACAGTTGTGGCCAGATGTGCGGTGAAATTGTCAGCTGGAGCCCAGTGCTCTCTAGGAGTGGGCCAACTCTGCTGCTGTGCCAGCCCTGGGAAAATGATACAAACACCTGCAGCTTGCCTGGATCAAAGCCTTGGGTGCCTGCCCACTCCTCATGCCATTTACAGATGCCTTTTTATCTTCCCTCTCAAGTTTCCACCCTCACAGATAAAAACTCCTTGGGTACTATTGCAATCTACAGAAAAACTGGAACAGCTTCATTTTCTCCCTTGAACTGGGGCACTTAGTTAATTGTGGGCGAGTTTTTTTTTCCAGTAGCAGACTACTCTGTGGACAACTGGAGGGAGTCAGAACATAGATTGGACTTGTCCTATGGAGAGAAAGTTGAAACCCAAGCTGGAACAATGGAAAGGTCATTGAGGAAGAACTCAGAGGAAGTGGGTTCAGATTTCACCTCTTATTCCCTGTGTGACCAATGATGTCCTCAGTTTTCTCATCAGTAAAAAGGGAGCTGTACTAAAAGACTTGAAAAGGAGTTGAATTTACACTCTGAGCTATAATACAACAGTTTTCAAAACAGGAGGCAATTAAAATAATCAGTCCTTCTAACAGAAACTTTTCAGGAAATTGAGGTCAAATTTAAAATCTCTCATGTATCATTTATGATAGAAATTGTTTTTTTTCTCCTTTGTGTTCCTACTGCTGCTTCTGCTGCTTCTAACAACAGCAGCAGCAGCAGCTACAACAATAGCAAGAGTACTTGAAAGGGTGCAAAGCACTTTCTGTATATTAGCTTATTTGAGTTTCACAACAACTCTCAGAGGTAATTGCAAATATTATCCTCATTTGCAGATGAGAAAACTGAGGGTGTGGGTAGTAAAATGACTTGTCCAGAGTCACAAATTTTAGTGAATTTCTGAAATAAGATTCAAACTTAAGTCTTCCAGACTTCAAGATCAACACTCTCTTCATTATGCCACCTGGTACTCAAAAAAAAATGCCTCGCAAACAGTAGGCATATAATAAATGCTTGTTAGATGGAATTGAATTAAAAAAACTTAAACAAAAAGGAAGGAAGGCACAAATCATTGGGTGATGTAGAGAATACAATTTGGAGTATAGAAAATCTGAGCTTAAATCCAGCCTCAGATGCTTTTTACCTATGTGACTTTGGCAGCTTATTTCGGTCTCATCAGTGTTCTCATCAGTAAAATGAAAATAATAATTATATCTACCTCACAAGATTGTAAGAAGCAAATGAAATAATAGATATAAAGTGTTTTTACAATCTTAAAGTCCTATGTAAATGCTAGGTACCACAGTAGACAGAGTGCTGGGGCTGGAATGAAGAAGATTTGGCATCCTGAGTTCTAAAATGGCCTTGGACATTTACTAGCTGTGTGATCCTGGGCAAATCACTGAATCTTGTTTACCTCAGTTTCCTCATCTGTAAAATGAGCTAAAGAAGAAAATGGCAAACCTCTCCAGTATGCTTGCCAACAAAGCCCCAAATGGGTTTATGAAGAGCCAGACACAACTGAATAACAACTTATGAGATATAAATGCGAAATTCATTATTCTTTAGGAGTGTCATGGGAGTAATAGAGGGAAATAGTTTATCAAGGTTTAATTAGTTCTCTCTCAAACATTTATGGTTTATAAGTCCTGATTTTAACTATAGGGAATCATCATTGTGCAGCATCACTCTAAGACACACAGCAGTCTATCAGTCTATCAATACATTGATTAACTCAAAGGCAAAGCAGGGATTGATGTTGGGGGGGGGGTGTGGAAAAACAGCAAACAATTTATCTGGCACAATAATAATCAAGGTCATCTTGAAGGGTCTCCCAATGGTCCCTGTTAGTATTTCATAGAATCACAGAATCTCAGACTTAGAAGTAAGCTCTGAGATCATCAAGTCCAATCCAAGCCTTAATAAGAACACAATTGCTGGGTCAATAAACAGCATTTTCCACAAAAATCCGTTCATTCAGATGTCTTTATTCCTTTGTTAGCAGAGTATCATGGCTCTTTCTCCAGGTCCTCTTTTGACATAACACTAGAAATCACAAGAAAAGGCATTATGTGGTTATATAAGGCACTGGTCTTAGGGTTACAAAAAGATCTGAATTTACATCCCTCCTTTAATACTTATTAGCCATGCAATTCTGGGCAATCTATGTAACTTCTCTGTGCCTTGTGTTTCTCATCTGGAAAAAAGAGAGGGCTGAATACAATGACTCCTAAGGTCCTTCCATTTCTAAACCTATACTCATAATTTAACAAAATGAATATGTAATAAACAGAATTGAAATGACAAAAGGGATATGAGGAAATATGTCTGCAAACAAAAGTATATTTTTGATTAAATATTTCAACAGGATGTGTAGATAGATAGGTAGATAGATAAATAGATAAATGGATGGATGCAAAGATAGATAGATAGAAAGATAGATAAATAGATGGATGGATGGATAAATGAAATAGATGGATAGATAGATAAATAATAGATAAAAAGATAAATATGTAGGTTGAGGAATAGATAGAAAAAGATAGTTATATAGATATGTAGATTGATAGGTTGATAGATATAGATTGACATATAGAGAGATATACACACATACTATATATATATATATACATATACTCCATACTTATACATGTATATGCACATGCACATATCTATGATGCATACTGATAACCACATATGCACATGAGGACATTTTGAGATTTAGGAGATGGATTATAGAAGCCACTTACAAAAATCAGTTTCATTGTTTTCTAGGCCTGCACTGAATATTCCCTTTTGTGATGCATGCCATTTCCCAAAATGGGTGGGAAGCTTTTTTCCTCTAGAATTAGAATTAGTCTCAAACCGTAATTCTTCATTGTGTTTAATTTTCAGTAAGGATCAGGAGTTTCAATAATCCATTTACATTAAGAATAAGAATCAGCTTTTGGCAAGATTGCTAGCAGGCTTTTGAGTCACAGATTTGAATTCAAATTCTACTTCTGTCCTTTATGATCTAAATGACCTTGAGCAAGTCCCAATTCCCCTGAGATTCAGTTTTAACATCTGTAAAATGAGGGAGTAGGACTTGATGGCCTATAAGGTCTCTTCCCCCTTTGGTCTACTACCATAAAATTTTTAGGCTCAGCCTAGAGCCCATCATTCTCCAAACCTGTAAAATTGATTAGGAAATTCCCCAAATGCACTTTTCTTTGATTAAGAAATGCAAAGAGGAATAAGCAGAAGTGACTTATATTAGATTAACATTCAACCTGATAGTGGCATGTGACTAAGACTCTCATTAAGCAATGACAAGGAAAAGGCATATGCTCCAAAGGAGACAAAGGTCTCCAAAGCAGGAGTTAACTAAAAAAAAAAAAAAAAAAAAAAAAAAAGTTTTGTCATTGGGAAAGTATGGTGAATATTTGGAGCATTGTAAAAGGAAACTGAAGAGGTTTCTAGGCACGTTATTCACTAATTTGAACTTCATTTTTCTTATCTGAAATGATAAAATGAGGGTTCCACCAGTTTTAAATCCATGAAACTATTTTCCTGTTACATTCGAATACCTCAGCTTTCCTTTTGCCCTTCTCAGCAAAGAGAAACTTTGGGTTGGATTCAACAAGAAACTGATTAACTTTAAGGGGCATCACTCAGCTATAGTACAGAGCTAGAATGAATAGATTGAAGTCTTCTGGCCAGAAAAACTTGAAAATTATGAAAACTAACCCAAAGTCAAATGGATTATCCTGAAGACATAATACTTCTTAATCACTAGAAGGGTCCACATGAGTCCTGGATGACTACTTGTTAGGGATATTCTGGAGGGAAATCTTTAGTCATAGATAGGATTGGATGGCTGTGGTTGTTGTAATTACTCAGCCATTCAGTTGGATCAAGCTTGTCATGATCTTTTGGTCTATAGCGCTTCATCCTGTCTCACTTTGTATGATGTTCGATAAGTTGATCTCCTGAAACTGTCTTCTCATCTACAGAATAAGAAAGATTGGACTTGATGAAATCTATGATCCCTTCCAGATGTAAATCTATGATCCTTCATGATGCTTCCAGGCTGCCTCTATGGATTTCAGTCTTCTCATCCAGAAAGTGAAGCAATAACACTAAAAGATCTCAAGGCTCCCTTCTATATATCAGTCCTCTGAAAATAGGATCCTTCAATGCTTTCTAGACTAAATCAATGGAACAAGTGAACAATCTCAGGGTGGAAAATATTTATCCATGATGTCTTTCCCTGTTGGATGCTGGTCAGAGCCTCTGACAGAGGAGGCATCCTGTTCTTATCTTAAAGAATATCTGTGGGAAAAAGTGAGATTTATTTTTCCTGATTCGGAATTGGATATTTGTTCATACAGGAGATTCCCATGGCAAAAGAGGTAGCTTTGAAGTCAGAGGAACTATGGATAATTTCCATACCTGACATTATGTGTCCCTGGGCATATTTCAACTCTCAGGATCTCAATTTCCTCATCTAAAAATGAAAAGGTTGGTTTAGAGAAGCTCTTTGGTCCTTTCTAGTGCTAAATCTATGATCTTACAGAAAAAAGTAAAGGAAGAACAAAAATTCTTGTATTCTAGGTTTGAAGAATTCAGAGCTGAAATTCCAAGATCAACAATAAAAGTTGAATCAGGAGAGAAGAGCAGGTGGGGTCATAAATTGGAACTGATTCACCTCAAACTAAAAAATACAGGGGATATCTTCCTGCAAAGAAAGGCTCAGCTCAGGCATCTGGAAGGACTGAGATTGAAGGAGATTCCTGCTACAAAGACTGAGAGACCAGCTGCTGCCCACTTTTATTTAAAGGAACACAAAATAAAAGTAGACTAAATCTTCCCTCCCCAACTTCCCAGCAACACATAGCTAGTGATGTGCTGGTAAAAGAAAGAGACTGTTCAAGGTAGAGGAGGTGGTGGGGTGATACAACATCATTGGCCCTCAGCCTTCTGGCTGATTGGAGGGCAATGCCTTTGTTTGTGGAAAGGCTTTACCAGTACTTGCCTGTAGAACATAGTCTGACTACTGGCTGACATAGCAACATGGCAGCATGTAAGCGTGACATTTTTAAAATCTTCTTTCCCCTGCCAGATGCTGCTGAATGAAATCCTCACACCTCACATAAAGAAGCAAGAATTATCCCATCCCTTTTATCCAAAGCCAGGTGGGCCAAAAAAAAATCACTTCTGTTCCCAACGGCAAACCCTAGGTAGAGGATAACAATCTCATGTCAATACACAGTTGAGCAATTAACTTATTATTATTGTTATTGTTGCATTTATGTACTTTATTGTAATATTATTATAAGCATTTATTACATACTTACTATGTGACAGGTTATGTGCTAAACATTGGTATTGAAAGAAGTGGGGATTAAAGGGAAAGAAATGATACATGGCATAAATGTGTATGGTTCTTTTTAAAGAAAATACAAATATATTTTTATATTATCATTATTGCCCCCCATTGGTCTCTCCATGGAGAAGAAACAATAAAAAACTATTAAAAATATATATGTTTCTTTATTTGCATCCCCCCTCCCAATCCTTCTATGCAAAGAGTGAAGGAAAGGTCAGTGATGGATGTGAGCAGGATGCAATACATTACTCAAAATGAATTGGATTGTCACTTGGAAGAGGTGTTAGACTTCTGCTTGACCCCAGATGGGGCCCAAGACAACAGATAAAATGTGTAGGAAGTCCAATTCAGGTTTAGTCTAACAGAAAGCATCCTAAGAGACAGAACCATCCAAAACTAGAATTGGGAAATGCAAGGCTGTAAGACCATTTTGAGAAAATATTATCCAGGGGATTGGTGGTCTGGTATAAATTGGACTACATGGCCTTCAAAGCCCTTTCGAATCTTGAGATTCTGGAGTCTGATGAGAAGTGATGAAAAGAGTGTCATTAAAAAGAGGTATAACTAAAAAAGGATATGGGGCACATGTAGCCAGAGCAAGAAATATTTGAGAGACAACTCAGCAACTTGGTAGATAAAGCATTGAACTTGGAGTCAAGGATGGCCTGAGTTCAAATCCTGTCTCAGATACTTATTACCTAGAGAGATCAATTGGCTTTTCTCAGACTCAGTTTCTTCATCTGTAAGATGAACATAATAATGCCTACCTCACAGGGTTCTTTTAAGCATAAAATGAATTTACATAGAAAAATAGTTTGCAAGTGTTAAAGCTCTATATGAATGCTTATTGTTATTATTATTACTGTCAGACTATTGCCTCTCTTGGTAGTCATGAGACATCAAGAAATCTTGAGGATCTTTTGGGCTCCTACTCTTCCCCATGATAATTGATGGGAAGACCTAGACTAGAGTCAAAGAGCATGAGAAAGAATAAAAATGCTAAAATCTGCATCCATGGAGAAGGTCCTTATATAGAGGAGATCTTGGATTTGTCAAGACATCCATTTAGCATCTTTTGACAGAAACCTCCGCCTATAAGAAATGCTCAGTAACAATGAATAAACAAAATGGTTCTATGATTTCTTCTTGAGTCATTGAACAGCCCCTTGTTGCTTGAAGGTTGTACTGCAAACTATAAACTCTGAAAGGTGTTGCTGAGAATTAAAGCCTTTCAACATGGGACTAGAGATATAATGTATAGCTTTCATATGTTAACCATACTAAACTTTGAGACGGTCATCATTAGCAGATGCTGTCCTTCACTCTCCCACATGATCTCTTTCTGTCTTCCAAAGAATCATATCTTTTGCTACTGCTATTTTTCAGAGTTCTTCATTAGTTATGTGTTCCCTATTAGCTCCTCAGAAATCTATATTTGTAGAGGTAATACAAAGGTAATAAAAATCAATGTAACTGATTTTATTTGAAAATCAACTACCCACAGTTAATGGTTATTTTCTTAGGGTCATAGATCTAGTTCTACAAAGGATCACATAAATCACCTGATTCAATTATATCATTTTACAGATAGAAGCACAGAAGGTAATATGACTTTCCCATGAACACATTGGGAATTGGAATAGTAGCTACTAATATAATTTGATCAAATCAATAAAAATATGGATATTTAACAGACAAATCCCAGTTTGTACAGAGGACACCAAGTTTTATGCCAGGTGATAAACATGGAAATATGTTTAGAAGAACTGCACAAGTTTAATCTATGTTAGTTTACTTGCTGTCTTGGGAGGGGTGGGAAAGAGAGAGAAAGAGGGAGCAAAAATTGGAACATAAGATTTTGCAAAGGTGAATGTTGAAAGCTATCTTTGCATGTGTTTGGAAAAATAAAATACTACTAAAAAGTTTACAAAAAGGTTTTATGCCAGATATTCATCACTGATGCTACAACTCAGTTTTAGTTTTAGCTGTTTTATAAAAAGAATAACCTGAGTTGCCCACACTTCCACTATGATAACATAGCCCAAAATTTAAGATGGTTATGCCTTCTTCACAAAACTACTAGCATATTTGTGCTGAATTTTTGTCAACAAGTCAGTAAGTCAACAAACATTTATTGAGTGCCTACTATGTGTCATTCACTGTGCTAAAAACTGAAGATATGAATAAAGGAGAAAAAAAAAACAACGCTTACTCTCAAGGAGCATCTAGTCCAATGGAAGAGGTAGCACATAAATGCTTATGCAGAAAGAAGATATATACGTGCCAAATTGCAGATAAGCCATGGAGGGAAAAACTACCATTAAGGGATAATGAGAAAGGTAAAATGCTAACTCCTGCGACTTGAAGACCAGAAAATCCAAAAGATGGAGATGAGGAAGTAGAAAATTATAGGTATTGGGGAACAGCCAGTAAGAAATGCCTGGAGTAAAAAATGTCACATATTGTGCAAGGAATAGCAAGTGGGACAATGTCCCTTGATCCCAGAGCATGTGAAGGAAACATATTTGAAAAATCTGAGGGTTCATTTCCTGGTCTGTCTTAGGACCTTGTGTTTCATGCCATTTATATTAGTTTATGTTTGTAAACATTGTGGAAATACTCTGAGCATCTTCAGTAATGCACATGCTTTTCCATTCTAGAAACAGACTGTACCATAAATGTCCCACATTGCATGCAGTTCTGATTTTACATTATCACAATATCACAATCACTATATTCAACATGGCTGAAACTGCATATATGACGTGTCTCCTTTTTAATGATAAATTGAGTACACAAAAAGTCCATTTTCTATGTATTCAGCTAAAATATCTGTTGTTTAAAAAAAAAACTTGGATTGCCATGAAAATAAACAGTTTTGCCAGCATAGACCAGCTCTCCATCCTCTTGCCAATAGAATATCTCTTCACTGAGAGAGTAGCCAAGTCTATCTGCTAGATACATCAGACTACTACATCTCATTTACCCATTTTCTCAATCTCAGCAACACAAAACCTCTTCTGCCAGGATGGCAGCCAACCCTTCATTTATTTGTGAATGGAGTCTGAATGCAGAGATGTCACATTTAAACCCCCTAATTGCATAAGAGAGGCACCTGAACAAGGAGAGTTTCCAGGAAGAGTAATGTTAGCTAATGGAGCATTTCTTCTGTATTGGTCCATGGTTGGTTTTGCACGGTAAGCAAATTTCTTGATTAATTGTCAATGAATAATGTTTTTTCCATAGATGTTAACACTCTAGCTTGGTAAAGCCTTTACATGGGTAAATAACTCAAGCCAATCCTTCATAATCTGTATTTTTTGTCATGGATACTCACATACACTCTTATTGCCATTATCTCATTGCTTATGCTTTCCAAGAGAGTGATGCAAAAATCCTATTATTTTTGATGACTTCAGTATAATAATCATTTCAAGCATTAATGTTACTTAGTCAATATAATGTTTGCACAATTGTGCTTTCAGAGTCATTAGGCTTCTGAGACCTAGTTTTGGAAGCACATCGTGCTTCCATTATCTTTGCAAAGCCCCACTAGGAACTGATATGATATCATTACAAATCCTATATTTTAGGGAAGAAAAATGCCATTAATTCCAATGGGAGTTTACATGCTACATCTACAAGAGTGGGCCAGGGAAATTGATGCAAATGAGAAAAAAATTTCTTCTCAGATAGGGCTGTGGAAGTGATTTTTCAAACATCCCATCCTCAAGGGTCCCTGGGAAAATGCACTATCGAAATTCAAAACAATTGAGGAAGCAAGAATGATATAATAATCTCCCTCTGGAGCCATGAGAAAGTGTACTGATCTGTTTGTATCTTCTCAAGCAAGCAGGTGGTGTTGGCCCAACAAAGACAAAACTATTTGCATTTTTAATAAGCATTTTAATAAATCATTTAGAGAAATCGTTGTTTCTCTTCCCTCTTTTAAAAAATGAATTTAAGTAATCAGCACCATTTCAAAAGATTTTAGAGTTTGATCTGTGATCTCACATGTCAACTAGTCCATCGCTTCCTCATTTTACAAATAAATAAATCTGAGAACCAGAGAAAACAAATGATTTTCTCAGTCACACAGATAACAAATAACAGAATCATAATCTAAACTCAAATTCTTGAACCTTAAAGCTATTTCCCCCAATTATGCCCTGCTTCCTCCAGATATCTGGAGAAATGACCCAGTCAGGAAGACAAAACACATACAAACAGATCTTATCCAGGAACTACATGTGAAATATGAATTGTAGAATTTTTCTTATTCTCTTTCCTCCACTTAGAATAGCATCCTTACCTCCTTTGCCAATGGAATTAAAAAACCTCACTCATGATTAAATGGTAAATTTTAGCTTCATAAGAAAAATAGTTTCCTAACAATTTGAACTTTCCACAAGTGAGTGGAATTGGTTGCCTTCAGAAGTAATGAGATTCCCTTAAATAAATCCAAGTCTCCAAGCAAAGGCTGTAAGACCACTTTTTTCAGTATGTTTTAGGAAGGGTGTTTTCTTTTTAAGAGAACAGTCAGACTCAATGGCTTTTGAGGTTCCTCTTACCTTTGAAGTTCTGTAAAATTCTAACTTTTCCATGAAGATTTTGCTGATTCCCTCAACTAGTAATAACCTTGCTTTTCAGAATCCAGATATCACCACTTTATTTCAATTTTCCATATTTGGGTTTTAGATCTATACTAGACTGTAAGTTTTATGGAGCTAGATTTTTTTATTTTCTAAATTGTATACCTCCTCATATCACTTAGCACTGGGTTTTCCTCAGATAACCTACAAATGTTTGTTCAGTGATTATCATGCAGAAATCTCAATCCCTCATAAAAAGTGGAGATTTTTTGCATGATAGTGTCATACTATTCCTGGAATCAATAGTACTGAGAATACTAACTAAAGCTCATAATTTTTATCAGAGGTTCCCTGCACAAAGAGAATACATCCCTTCAATTTATTGTCAGGAAAGTTGGGAAAAATGAACAAATAGGTAAGTCCAAAAAAAAGAACCACTTAACGAAACAGAGAAGTTTATGGTGAAAGAAAATTTATAATCAACTCCAGAGGCATAATAGATTGGAAATGGAATACATAAAAGATCAGATGGTGAGAAAAAAACTGAGTTCTGCTACAAACTTAGAACAATGTCTGCTGAATTGGAAGCCATACAACTCAGTACAAGTTCTGACTTGGCCACATACTAGCAATGGGATCATGAGTTAATGATTTCCTCATCTAGAATAGCTTGGTCTAGATGACTTTAAGTTACTGCATTGCACCAACATTCCTAACTCTGGAAAAACAACTTTAAGAAAATATAAAATGTTTATAGTAGCTTTTTTGTGGCAAAGAACTGAAAATTCAAGGGATGCCTCTCAACTGGGCAATGTTTGAACTAGTAGTGATATATGATTGTGATGGAATACTATTGTGCTGTAAGAAAGAATAAGCTCAATGATTTTAGAAAAATAATTCTACCCTCCTCTCCAAAAAAAACCCACTTGCACTAAATAATGAAAAGTGAAATGAAGAATTAAGAGAACATTGTATATAGTAACAGCAATATTGTATTAAGAATTACTTTGGGTGAAGAGATTATTTTGACAATTTTAAATACTCAAATTAAGTATAAAGGATAAATGAATAAAGACAGTTTCTGTATCCATAGAAAGAATTGATAAATAGAAGTATGCATAGAATAATTTCACATACACTTATTTGTATCTAATGATAGTCATTTCTAAGATGGGAGAGAGAAGGGGAAAAAAAGAAAGACACTTATTTGATAATTTTGTTGTGTATTTGAAAGGAATAGTTACTTGTGCATAATAGATTTGCCGTTTTAATATACAATCATCTTATTTTATTGTATTATGTTATGTAAAAGCTTGTTTTATTCCATAAATTAAAAAGAAAATAAATTTTTTAAAATAAAAAACGACATAACTCCATTGATGATAGTACAACAATGCTTTTACATCCATAGAGCAAAACCGAGTTTATTACTCATAGAACAGACTTCTTTTAGATGTTGCTAGCTTCTAAGACCTCCTTCCCATACTTCTAAGACCTCGTTGTACTTATGTGGAAGTGACAGCTCACATCAATGGTCATGGATCCTGTTTGAAGTGACTGTGTCACTTTCCTGCTCAATAAACTCCAGTGGCTCCCTATTACCTCCAGGATCAAATACAAGTTCTTGATTGGTAGTTTTACTTATCCGTAACATTGTCAGTCTTCTTATACCTTAATGGCCAACACATAACCTCTAAGGCAGCACCATTGGCCTCCCAGCTGTTTCATGTACAAGATCTTCCATTCCTCTATTCCAGACATTTTTTCTGGTTGCCCTTCAAATCTGGTACACTCTCCTCATATCCATCTACTGGCTTCTCTGACTTCCTTCAAACCCCACATACTATCCCATTATCTATAGGAAGGCTTTCCTTTTTGTTTTTATTTACTCGTTGCCAGTCATGTCTGACTCTGTGTGTCCCCTTTTGGGATTTTCTTGTTAAAGATAGTTCATTGCTTTTTCATTTCCTCCTCCAGCTCATTTTACACATGAAAAAGAATGTGGCAAGGTGATACAGCTAGTAACTGCCTGAAGCTAGATTCAAACTCATGTATTCCTGATTTCAGGCCCAGAGCTGCCCAACTGCTCCAGAAAAGCCTATCCTCATACCTCTTAATTCTACTCCTTCCCTACATTATTCCCTTTCTATCTTATTAGCTTATTTAATAAATATTTGTTTCCTATTTCCTTCCCCATTAGATTATGAACCCTCAAAAGCAGGCACTGTCTTTTGCCATTTTTTGCATCCTGAAGACTCATGACAATGCCTGGAACTTAGGGGACAAGTGATAAATGCTTTAGATTTAAGATCACATTCTCAGGTCCCCCAGCTTCAGTCAGATCTTCCAGCTGGGAACGTCAAATTAAAGGATATCTTACCTATGACCCAATATGGTGCACAAAGAAACACTAATGATGGCTGTGACAATTGTTGAAGTGACAGAAATAACAGTAATAATGACAATAATAGAAATGGCTAACATTTACAAAGTGTTTTAAGGTTTGTAAAGTGCTTCACAAATATTATTTCATTTTATCCTTAGTATCCTGGGAGAAGAATGCTCTTATTATCCCCATTTTAACAATCAAGAAATTGAAGCACAGAAAAGTTGTGACTTATCCAGTTTCATACAGATTTGTTGTAGAACCTTGATAGATCCCACATATATTTCCTACTTCAGAGGATCACTATGAGGATCAGTTTAAAATATACACATATATGTAGGCAATAGCAGTTTGTAACTGCAAAGCGCAATGTAAATATAAGTTATCCTCATTAGTACTGAGCTCTGTGTGAGACCTGCTTTGAGGCAGAGTTCATCCTCTCTCATTAGAAGATGTGTCTTGGAGTTCACATCTTTACTTAAATTAACTGTATGTCACAGTACATACATTACTGCCACATTTCCGAAGCTTTGTTCTGTAGACCCCTGGTGTTCTTGAGATGTCTAGCAGTTGTGTAAGAAAAATGTAATGCTATGGAAATTTTCTCCTCAAAAAAGATGAAATGTGAAATTATGTAAGTATCAAGAAAGTCATTATATTCAGCAATTTTAGGTTGGAAATAGGCATGATTTGCCTTATTTTGTTTATAACATTTTCTTCATATCACTATTTTTCCTAGTGCTTTCTATATTCTGTAGCCATCATGTCAATACATTTTGATTTTTTTATTATTTGAATTAAGAGGGTTTATTTTTAATTAACAAGCACTTAGTTTTTTCTATATTCAGTCCTTAGAGCTTGCTTGGAAGGGGAAAAATGATAGAACCTTGTAACAAAAAGCAAATCAGAGCAGCTCTTTTTGTGGTACCAAAGAATTGGAAAAATGGCTAGATGCCCATCAATTGGGGAACAGCTAAACAAGTTATGATATATAAAGGTAATGGAATATTATTGTTATATAAAAATAATGAGCAACCTAATTTTAGAAAGGCCTAGAAAGATTTACATGAATTGGTGCTGAGTGAAACAAGCAGAACCAAGAATATATTGTACACAATAACAGCAAGAATGTGTGATGATCAACTATGAAAAACTTGGTTCTTCTCAGTGGTTCAATGATTCAAAGCAATCCTAATAAACTTTGGACAGAAAATACCCTCTGCATCCAGGAAAAAACCTAAGGAGACAAAATGTAAATCAATACATGCTATGTTCACTTCTTTTTTTTTCCTTTTTTTTTTTAATCTCTCCCATGGTTTTTCCCTTTTGCTCTGATTTTTCTCTCCCAACGTAATTGATAAAGCAATATGTATTAAAAATAAATATACTAGAAAAAAAGAAAAAAAAACAAAAAAAGCAAACTAAATTTTCATATTGCCCACTTCCAAAAATATATCTCATTCTGCAGATCTAGTGCTTTACCTTTTTGTCAAGTGAGATAGACAGCATCCTTCATGCTTAGTCCCTTTCAATCCTAGTTGACCATTGTGATGAAAGTTCTTAAATCTTTCATTTTTTTAAACAATGTTGTTACATTATAAATTGTTTTCCTAGTTCTTACTTTACTCTACACTGATTCATATGAGACTTCTCAGGTTTTCCTGAAACCATCGCCTTAATAGTTTCATATAGTTGTTCAGTCAAGAAGTAGTATTTATTATTATGTTAGCATATTAATTATATGCTAATCACTATAGCACAATAGTATTCCATTAATTAAGTAATATAATTTATTCTGCTAATCCCTTAAAAGTTGCTAGGCTGTCTCCTTAGTTTCTAATTCTTTGAGACCACAAAGGGGTCTCTTATAAACACTTTCTAAAGGAATTTTTCTCTGCTGTCTTTGATCTCTTTGAGGACATATTGTGTTTAGTGGAGTAGCTATAACAAAAGATGACTGTTTGGTAACTTTGGGGGCACAGTTCCAGATTCCTTTTCAGAATGGTTGCTCCAGTTCACAACTCCAACAACAGTGAATCAATGTGCCTATTTCCCCACAGTGCCTCCAATATTTATTATATTCCTTTTCGGGGAGTCAACTTTGCCAATTTGTTGAGTGTGATGGAAGGGAGAGAGGTGCTTTAATTTGTATTTCCCTAATTTTTGCTCATTTGCAGTATTTTTTTCCTGCTTGGCTATGAATACCTTGGGTTTCTTCTCTTGGTAACTGTCTTTTAATATTCTTTGGTCATTTATTAGATTTTAAGCTTTTTTGAGAGGAGGTACTTTTTTTTTTTTTTTTTTTTTTTTTTGCTAAGCCAATTGGAGTTAAGTGACTTGCCCAGAATCACACAACTAGGAAGCGTTAAATTCTGAGGTCAAATTTGAACTCAGGTCCTCCTGATTCAGGGCTGGTGCTTTCTCCACTACGCCACCTAGTGGTGCTGAGGAGGGACTTTCTATTGTCTTTTTGTATTCCCAGCTTAGCACAGTGCCTGGCAATAATAGGCATTTAAATGTTTATTGTTCACTTGCTTTCTTGAATGACTGATTTAGTAACTAGGGATTGACTCTTATTCTTGTGAATTTGAATAAACTGAAGTTATGAAACTGCATAAATATATATTACATATAGGTATATATTTGAAATGTACCTGAAAATAATGTAATTGTTTTCTTTTGGTAACTTGATTAGCATGGAACTAAGTATATTAATTTAGGAAATTTTGTGATTTTCTATATTGTCTTAGATTATTAATGAAATTACTACTTCTATTATCATTTAGCTCTTTTCATTTTCTTAAATAGCATTTTCTAATTGTATTGACATAGTAGTTATAAACAAAAGTTGAAATTCTAAAATCAAAGAAGAGATAGTCAACAAGTTAGGCAGTAGATAAACGCAGTTCCTTACTCCATATATAAATATTCTATAGTTATTTTATAGTTTTACATTCTATAATTATTTCAAATGAGAATTTTTTCTTCTTCCTGTTGGGTTTTGTTGACAATATGTAAAAATGCTGATCGTTTATATGTATTTCTTTTAGGTCCTGTATCTTTTTTTGAATGTACCAAATGTTTAAATTAACTTTAGTTTACTGTCTAGAGTTCTCTTAAGTATATCATCATTTAATCTACAAAAGGAAGCAATTCTACTTCCTCTTTGCCTATGCTTATATGGAGGCAAAAAAAAAAGTCTAGAATTTCAAGGAAATAATGCAAGGGAAAAGGGACAGAAGAGAGTTTAGTAATTTCAAATATCATGCCATACTATAGAGTAGAAATTTTCTATAGCAAAAAAAAATTCCTATAATAAAAAAGTTTACTTAAACTAATTTCATGTTCAATCCATCTCAATTAAATCACATAAAATTACTGATAAAACAATAACAAAATTAATTTGAAGAAGAAAAAGTGAAGAATATCCAAGGAACTAATGGAAAAAAATGTAAAGGAAGGAGTTTTAGCAGTACTATAAGGCTGTAATTATCAAAACTATCTGGTATTGACTAAGAAATAGAAAAGTAGATCAAGAGAATAAAGTAGACAACAAGAAATATAGTAACATTGTATTTGACAAGTGTAAAGACAATGTTTGGGGATAATAATTGGTTATTTGGTAAGAAATTATTGGACATCTGCCATCTAGGAAAGGGGTGGGGAGTAGAGGGGAAAAATTTGTAACAGAAAGCTTTGTAAGGGTTAATGTTGAAGAATTACCCATACACATGTTTTGCAAATAAAAAGTTTTAATAAAAATTTAAAAAAAGAAATTATTGGGAACACTGGAAAGCAGTCTGGAAGAAACTGGGTTTAGATCAATATCTTCTACCTTTTAACAAGATAAGGTCAAAAGTGAGACATGGCCTAGGTATAAAGAAAGATATTACAAGAAAATTTAAAGACCAGGGAACATATTACCCATCAGACCTATGGATAGGTGAACATTTTATAGAAAAACAGGAGATAGAAAACAGTGTGAGGTATAAAATAGATAATTCTGATTATCTTATTTAAAAAAAAATGTACAAAGAAAAGAAATGTAGCCCAGATCAGAAGAAAAGCAGAAACACTCAGTATTAGGTCCAATGGAAAAGGCTATTACTAAGAGTTAATATCAGATAATTCCATGATATTTCATTCAACTAATATTATTTAGGGCTTACTATATGAACTCCAGTGTGCTAGGTTCTGAGGATACAAAGAAAACAATAAAATAGGCTCTGTCCACAGGGATCTTGGGCACACAGTATTACAGGAGTAAGTCAGTACAGTGGGGGATTTCAGAGAGATTATCAGTTAAAGGTCCCATATCATAAATCTAAAAGGAACTTAGGCAAATATATAAGAATATTAGTCGTTTCCCAGTTGATAAGTGGTCAAAGAATATGAACAGGTAATTTTTCAGTGAGGAAATCAAAATAATTTATAATTACATGAAAAAAATTCTGCAAGTCATTACTAATTAGAATGTAAATTAAAGCAGTCCTGAGATTCTGTCTTATGCCCATCAGATTGAAAAAGATGATTTAAGAAAGAAAGAAAGAAAAACTGTGAGAACAAAAACATTGATGAACTGTTAGTGGACCTGTGAATGTTGTGGACCTACCAATCTGGAAAGTAATTTGTAATTTTATATAAAATATTATTAAGCAGTATATATACTAAACTTTAACTCAGTTTTATCAATTGCTAGGTCCATACCCAAATGATATTAAAGGAATAGGAAAAGATCTTATGTGTACAAATGCACACACACACACACACACACACACACACACAGAAATCTACACACACATATAAAACAGCTCTTTGAACAATCAGAAAATATGAGAGTGCTCAACAATTGGGAACTGTTTGAATAAATTGAAATGTATAATGTAGAAAACTATTGTGCTTTAAGAAATGAGGATATTAATTATTTCAAAAAGATATGGAAAGACATTAAATGATATGAAATGAAGTATGCAGCAGAATAATTTCTATGATAAAATCCATATTATAAAAATGAGCAATTTTAAAGACATAAACTGATAAAAATGTAACAAGCAAAATCAAGAAAACAACTTCTACAATAATAACAATACCATAAAGACCACGACTTTGAAAGATATAAGAATAAAGACAGATATGATAACCATGTGTATTTCTATCCAACTAGTGAGGGAGTTCATTCTGCTTGACTCTCTATATAACACAAAGAATTTCTTTTTCTTTTCCTTTTTGTTCCCCTCAGTAAGGAGGTTATTGTTCATTTCAAAATACTTTAAAATAGAGTGGTGTGTGAAGCTGCAGAAATAGTGTTGCTGTAACATTCAGACGAGGTCACAAAGTTATTAGTTTTTCTTAATTGTTTTATTTTGTTACAAGAAAATCCTCATGGGGTGAGGGTTATCTGGAAATGTTTGTAATGCAAAAACAAATCATGTCAATAAGTTGTTTTATTTTTTTTAAGAAAACTTGTGACTCCAGTAGAACAAATCAATACCCTGGCTACATCTGAGATTTGAGTGCTTCTAAGAAGATGGGGTCGAGATGTGGGGGGGAAAGCTGAGCAATAGTAATAGATATGCAAGTTTTAAAAGAGCATCAATAAAACATGTTTTTACTGCATGGAAGAGCACAAAAAATACAAAGCACTTTTGTAGTACCTGGCTAATTACTTATGTGTGTGTATGAACATATATATATATATATATATATATATATATGCATATACACATACATATGTATATACATGTATTATGTATACATATGCATATGCATAAATTATATGTATACATTATTAAGAAAATTAATGAATTATTATTATGTGAAGAATGTGACATATGTTAATATAAATCTTAATATGTAATCCTTGATATATTATTAAGAATAATCTGTAAATTACAGAAGTTTGAAATTTCTCATATAAGTCTCTTGTATTTTTTAAAAACTGGAATGGTTATTTTGTTGATTACTAAGCTCACAATAAAAAGAAATTATTAAAAACATTTATCTGTTATACTTTTAAATCACTGCATTGCTATTGAACCTGCTTTAGAGAGGTATAAAACACTCTGTATTAGGTCCAATGGAAAAGACTATTAATAAGAGTTAATATTAGATAATTCCATTATATTCCATTCAACTAATATTATTTAGGGATTGCTATATGAAGTCCAGTGTGTTAGGTTTAGAGCATACAAAGAAAACAGTGGAATAGACTCTGTCTTCAGGGATCTTAGATACACAGTATGTACTGGAATAAGTCAGTACAGACAGATTTCAAAAGGGAGAGAATGCTATACCTAGGGGAATCAGGAAAGGACTTTTATAGGGGGTGGTACCTGATCTTCATTCATCTTGAAGGAATCGAGAAGAAAAGCTATACTATAGAAATGAAGAAGGAATGGATTTAAACAATTGTGGATGACTTGGTTAAAGCCACATAGACCAAAGGTCTCAAGTCCTATGAGTTGAGAGAAATAGACAGTTGTGAGATGTAGTTAGAAGATCAATAAAGACTTGGAAACTGATTGGCTAGGGAGGGGAAGAGAATAAGGGAGAAGGAAGAATTAAGAAAGACTTCAAAGTTACAACTTGGATGACTAGGATAGTTGCTCTGTCACCAGAAATAGAAGAGGGGCTTTCTTTTTAATTTTGGGTTTTTTTTTTCCTTTCTCTTTATTGTAATAGATACCTGAGAGGAAAAAGAAGAGGAATACAAGAGGAAATCTAGATGATGTAAAAACAAAAGTTATGAACTATCAAAAACTATTTTAAAATCAACAGATATTGTTTTCTTTAAAAATGAGTTTATTTTTAAATGATGAGTCTTGAAAGGGAGAGGGGGAAATAAAGGGAGAAATTTATGAGGTAATTTAAAAAGCATTACAAACAAGGAGGATAGTCTTGAAAGTTACATGTTGAATGAATTTGTTTTCAAACATTAATTGAATCAAACACAATTATTTTAAAATGAAAGCCATCCATGTACAATAGTTTAAATTTCATGTATAATCTTTTTCTGTACTATTGTGTATATAGAAATGTTCTTTTCATATTTTTGTCAAATTCAGAATTAGAAATTAAAAAGATACTATATCTGAAGCACTGCTTGAATTTGGGCTATTATAACTGTTAATGGGCATTTAATAAATGCTTATTGAATTCAATTGATCAAAGATTCTCAAATAAGAATGGTAGAATTGACAGTTGCAGAACAAGAATAAAGTGCAACAATAAGGGTTGACATTGACATAACCCTTTAAAGTTCATTATCTCACATGTTTCTCAGACCAATTCTGAATGTTGTTATTATTGTCCTCATTTTACAGGCTAGGAAATTAAGAACAAGTGAGATTAAGTGGCTCACTATGACATAGCTAATACATTCCAGCAGTGTGATTCAAACTCAGATCTGACTTTATCTAGTGCCATTCTTCCACATGTCTTTTGAAAAATGAGTCTCAAGCTTAGAAAAAAGAGTAAACAAGAGATGTTACAAAGAACAGTCTCTAGAGCATTTTGTTCTGACTGAATATGTCCTCCCCTGGAAGCATGGTCATCCAATGAGAAAGATTTATTGGGAAAGGAGTTTGGTATGGTGATAGAAGTTATAACTAAGTCTTACGGTCACTCAGGTTCATAAACTTATTGTTTTTAACTCCTCACTCTCTCTCACTACTACCTCCTCCCTCCAATCTCATCCAAACAGTTGCCACACTATGGGAAAGTGTCTGGCCATCTTGTGAGGCTTGGAGTCACTGTTTCTTGGAGTTTTTTGGAGTTTCACTGAATCTGTGACCCTTTCCAGGACTCTAATTGGAGTGCCAATTTATTTAGTGAGTTTATGTTCATCCTAAAGGAAATATCTACTAGCTGATCACTCATTTCAGGACTTGATAACTACATCTTCTTGGAAAGTGTTTCTATCAGATTCTATCAGGACTGTGAGTAGATCTTTATTTAGAAGTCCAAATATAAAAGTCAATTCAAATGAAGAGGGCCAACGGGGCTGACAGGCCTTTAATTATATTGGTACTATGTTGGGGTTTTTTTCTTGATATTGAACTCATGTGATTTAACTTTTATTTCTGTCCCCTCTGGGTCATTATCTTACTGTTAGTTGGTTAACTTCTCATTTGTGCTCATTTATTACTGCAGATTGAACACAGCAGCTAGGACGTCTTGCTAAGTGAGAATATAAGGAGGGTGAATTTTTATTCTTATAGGAAATGCAAGCCAAGTTTATTAAAACCCTCTAGGATTTTCATATAGTGAAATTATAAGTGACATCCTCATCCAGAGGGTTAAATCTGAAAGAAATGTTACAACTCTTCTAAGTCAATCCCTTCATCTTACAGAAGAGGAAACTGAGGACCCAGAAGTTGTTACATAGCAAGAGAAGGGCAGAGCCAGTATTTTCAAACCCAAGTTTATTTATTTTGTATTATTCCATGTTTTATTATTTTATTCTATTGTTATAGTTATTCTAAGTATTTATATATATTTATATAATACTATTCTTCATTACACTATGAAGATTTTTGGATGCAACTTTTGCAGAGTAGTCTTTTCACTGTTAACAGAAGATTAAACCATATTAAATATAAAATGTTTAAGTAAGATATGAGAAACCACTGGAGTCATCATAATTTTGTCTGATCCATTGCATACAGACCAAAAAATATGCCTGCACTTGCAAAATTACAATATAGCAGCAATGTCCAAATGAATTACAAAGTGTCAATGTTTCCTTCTTTGGGAAGTAATTAAGTTTCATGTTGAAGACCAACTGTTTATAATCCATGTAGCCAAATATTTTCTTTGGGCATTTCACGATAGTTGCTGCTGCAATATTTCTGTTTCTGCTATTTGTAGAAGCCACCATCTTCCTTAGGAAAGAGTATATAATTCCTCCCTGCCTTAATTTTCCTACCCCAATCTTGCATCTGAAGAATCAATAAGTGATATGTGTTTTGAGCCTTACAAATATTCAGTATTCCTAAATTTCTGTTCATCATTGCAGTATCTAGGGTGCGGAAACTCGGATTTTGTCCCAGCATGTCAAAATTTAGAATGCACCAAAATCTCTCCTTGTCCTTCTTCAGCAGGTGGAAATAAAGCTTTACACCTAGTTAAAGGATGATTAGTTAATTGATCAGATGGGAGAATAGCTGTTGTCATCATAAACCCCATACCCTCAAGAGCCAAAAAGCAAAATTGTTCCAAATCAATAGTAATTAAGTCAGAATCCATAAGAGGAATAGATCAAAGCCTTTTCATAGTACATAAAGACTTCTGAAATAACACCAGGGAGTTGAGTTACCTGCTGGTCCCACCATTCCTATTCACCCTGACTCTTGCTGGATAAGTGATATTTAAATCATAAACAAAATAAACCCCCCAAAATCAAATAGATTTGAGTTTTGAATTCTCCTATACTCTGTCCCTTCATAATAATGACTCAGTCTGAACCCATATGCCTCACAAAAAAAAGGAAATATTTATCCTTTCTGCCATATAAAGGAAATTGAACACACTTTTAAGATGACACAGTGAAAGCCAGCTGAAGGGAAAGGGAACTTGAATCTAAGAGGAAGGAGACTAGAAACATATTGGCTCTCATAGCACTCCCTTAGGAGTTAATCTACTTCAGGGACCAAGCGGGGTATCCACACACCCCTTCCCCAAATCTGAGTATATTTAGCCTAAGATCTTGGAGATCCACACAAGAAGAAAACATATGCCATAGAAGTAATGGGAAAATGGACAAAACAATAAGAAACAAAAGCATGAGGAAAAACTGTCCATATTAAAAGAAAAATAAACTTTAAAATATTTAAGAAATAAAGATTGACTATAAGTTTCCAAACAGTTAAACCAAAAGAGAAAAAAGTATTAAAAGGGCAGCATTCTGACACATCATTAAATTGCTTATTATGGTGAAAAGAGTAAGATGACATTTTAATAGAGGAGATAAAGATCAAATAAAAAAGATTATAAATATAATAAAAAAACAAATTTTGGGGGGAAAGGCTAATAAAATGTATACTTTTAGTTACCCTCATATATAGACAAAAGAGATAATTACTAAAATAAAAATTAAACAATCTAAATTCACAATGAACAGAAAGGAAACTAAAAAGAATTACCAGAACTTCCTAAATGTATGATAGAAAAACTGAGAATTTAAAGGAATGTGCTTACCAACAAAATATAAAATTTTCACATTAACAAAGTAAGGAATAAATATGAAAAATGTTTCCAATTTATCCTGTATTTAATTATACATAATTATTTGCATCTTGATGACTCCCCTTCCCCATTAGACTATAAACTCCTTGAAAGCAGGAACTTTTTTTTTGACTCTTGAAATTTCCTATGTTTGGGACATAATAAGCATTTTATAAAAAGTCTGTTGACTTGAACCTGAAAAATAAAATTCTTTAACATACAATGAGTCAGTCACAAATGAGTTACTAAAGTACATAAAGTAGAAAAGGATAAAACAAAACAAAAGATAACTATAGACTAACATTGATAATAGCTAGTACAAAGTACATGAAATTCTAACAAAAGATGACAATGAATTCAAATAATGTTTATTACAACTCAGTCAGACTTATACTGGGATACAAGTATGCTTCAACAGTAGAAAAAAATGGCACAACTAATCACACTAAAAAGAAAACCTTAAGATTATAAGAATAGATGCAGACAAAGCTTTTGTCAAAACATAGCATTCATTTATGCTAACAAAAAAAACTTTAAAAAGCACACATCAATGGAATATTTATTAATTTGAAAATATAACTAAATCTAAAGTAACTATTATTTGTAAAGGAGAAATCCTAGAGTTTTCTCAATAAATGCAGGGTACACTTCTTTTATCACAATTATTTGACATAGTTCTACTATTTCTAGCCATCACAATATGACAAAAAAGGGCACAAGTACTGAAAAGATGAGACAATATCATTCCTATTTGCTGATCGCATAATACCTCAGAGAATCAGAAAGGAAAGTAACTGAAAGGATAATTTCAGTAAAGACAAAAGGATAAAAAATAGCCTCAAATCAACAATTCTTCTGTGTCACAATAACAAAAAAGGAGGAAATAATGGAAAGAAATTTCCCCACAAAATACCTCTAAATACATGAAATACCTAGGAGCCACTCCAGACTAGTATTGATAAAATTTTAAATAGTTTTAACAGAGATTAAAGATTAATAAGGACAATACAAATTCATAGTAGGACCATACAAATATAATGAACACACAACATCTTACAATTGAAACAGACAAAGTAGGCAAAATAATAATTTGGAGACAAAATTCATTTGGATGAACAAAAGATCCAATATACCAAGGTAAATAATGGAAATAGTTAGGAATCAGGGGGAATAGTACTTCCAAATCTTAAAATACATTATGAAATAATAATAGTGAATTTTTGATGTCATTTTAAAAATGGAAAGTAAATTACCATATATTTGCTAAAATCAAAACCCATCAAACTTAGTTGTCCCAGTGTTTAGTAAATCCAAGAACTTATCTTGCTTTTGGAAGGATTCCTTATTTGATAAGACAAATAGGAAAATGAAATCATTTTGGCAGAAAATTAGGTTATATTAGCAATTTATACCACATACTACAGAATGAGTATATAATCTATTTTTTTTTTTTGGCTGAGGCAATTGAGGTTAAGTGACTTGCCCAGATAGGGAATGTAAAGTGTCTGAGATCAGATTTGAATTCAGGTCCTCCTGGCTTCAAGGCTGGTGCTCTATCCACTGCACCACCCAGCTGCCCCATAAGTATATAATCTAAATATAAATGGATACCTCATTTAAAAAATTAAGAGAATATAAAAATTGATAATTTTCTCTGCCTTGAGTAAACTGAGGATTCTTATCCAAACAAGAAAAAACTGAAATAATTAAAGAAATAGTAGACAATTTTGCCCAAATAAAATTTAAAATATTGACCTAAACAAAATCAATGTAGGAAATCTGCTAATTGAGCAAAAAACAAAAAAAAAAACAAAAAAAGGCTTAAATATTAGATAAAAATAAAATAGGTTTCTCTAACTAGTGCCAAGTTTTCCTTCCCTGAAAGTTTTCAAGCAGAGGGCAAAGTATCACTTGTTAGTAATATAGTACATAAGCTTTCCTATGCAAACATGCTTTGGATTAGATAACTTCTAAGTTTACTTTCAACACTGAAATTACATTTTTCTTCAACATATCACAGAGAAACAGAGAGACAGAGACATCATAATCACATACCACAATTTATTCAACCATTTCACAATTGATGGGCTTCCCCTCAATTTCCAGTTTTTTTTCCCTGAGAAGAGTGATGCTATAAATATTTTTGTACATATGTGTGCTTTTGATTTTGTAAATGTCTTTTGAGATTCATACCTAGCAGTGGTATTGTTAGATCAAGGAGAATGCATGAATTTGTAGTCCTTTGGGAATATATTATATTAATTAATCAATTAATCTTTTGAAGCATGGCTCTTATTTTTTATAAATTTGGCTCAGTTCCCTCTATATTTGAGAAATAAGGCCTTAGAGAAACTTATTTGAAAATTCTTTTTACAATTACTATTGCTAACTGTATTTCCCCCTGTATTTTATTCTCTCTCTCCTTTCACCCTGTCCCCCCTTAAAAGTGTTTTGTTACTGACCATTCCTTCCCTCAATATTTCCCTTCTTTTATCACCCCTTCTTCCCATATCCTCTTCCTCTCTTGCTTTCCTGCAGAGTAAGATGGATTTCTAAACCTATATTCAGTGTATATTATTTCCTCTTTGAACCACTTCCAATGAGACTAAGGTTCACTCACTCATTCTCTCCTTCCCTTCTTCCCTTTCACTGTAAAATATTATTCTTGCCTCTTTTTATGATAGATAATTTACACCATTCTACTTCTCCCTTTCTCTTTCTCCCAATATATTCCTCTCTCATCGCTTAATTTCATTTTAAAATAGATGTTATCCCTTCATATTCAACTCACACCTGTGCCCTCTGTCTATCTGTACTCCTAAACTGCCATAATAATGAGAAAGTTCTAATGAGTTTCAAGTATCATCCTCCTATATAGTAATGCAAAGAGATAAAACTTATTAATTCCCATATAATATCATTTACCTGGTTACCTCTTTATGCCTTTCCTGAGTCCCGAAATTTGAAAATCAAATTTTCTATGCAGCTCTGGTCTTTTCACCATGGATGCTTGAAAGTCCTCTGTTTTATTTAATTCTCACTTTTCCTTTGAAAGATTTTACTCAGTTTTGTTGCATAGATGAATCTTGGTTGTAATCCTAGCTCCATTGCTCTCTAAATATTATATTCCAAGCCTTTTGGTCCTTTAATGTAGAAGTTGCTAAATATTGTGCTATCCTCCTGTGGTTCCACTGTACTTGAATTGTTTTTTTTTTTTCAGATGTTTGAAATATTTTCTCCTTTACCTGGGAGTTTTCATTTTGGAATCTCTTTCAAGTAGATCAATAATTTTTAAATTATGTCTTCTGGATCTATTTTCCAGGTTAGCTGTTTTTCCAATGAGATATTTCACTGTTTTGCTTTTATTTTATTGTATCTTGATTTCTTATAAAGTCATTAGCTTCCATTTGCTCAACATTAATTTTTTAAATTTTTTTTTTATTAAAGCTTTTTATTTGTATAACATATATATGGGTAGTTCCCCAACATTAATCTTTACAAAGCTTTCCATTACAAATTTTGCCCCCAGTCTCCTCCCCTCCCCTAGATGGCAGGAAGTCCACTACATGTTAATAATGTTGAAATGCTTGAGAAGTTATGCAAGAAAAATCCTATCTACAAGAAAAAAAAAAGAATCAGAGAAAGGCAACACAATGCAAGCAAATGTCAATAGAGATCATGAAAATGTTACGTTGTGGTCCATATTTCATTTCCCTCTCTCTGGGTGCATATGGTTTTCTTCAGTGAACAATTGGAACTGGTTTGAGACAATTCTTTGTTGCAGAGAGCCATGTCCATCAGAATTGATCATCATGTAATACTGTTGTTGCTGTGTATGATGATCTCCTCGTTCTGCTCGTTTCACTCAGCATCAGTTCATGCAAGTCCCTCCAGGCCTCTCTGAAATCGTCCTGCTGGTCGTTTCTTACAGAGCAATAATATTCCATAACACTCATATACCATAATTTATTCAGCAACTCTCCAATTGATGGGCATCCATTCAGTTTCCAGTTTCTAGCCACTACAAAAAGGGCTGCCACAAACATTCTTGCACATGTGGGTCCCTTTCCCTCCTCTAAGATCTCTTTGGGATATAGGCCCAGTAGAAACACTGCTGGGTCAAAGGGTATGCACAGTTTGACAACTTTTTGAGCATAGCTCCAAATTGCTCTCCAGAATGGTTGGATCCGTTCACAGTTCCACCAACAATGTATTAGTGTCCCAGTTTTCCCACATCCCCTCCAACATTCATTGTTATCTTTTCCTGTCATTTTAGCCAATCTGACAGGTGTATAGTGGTACCTCAGAGTTGTCTTAATTTGCATTTCTCTGATCAATAGTGATTTGGAGCAACTTTTCATATGACTAGAGATGGTTTTAATTTCATCATCTGAAAATTGTCTGTTCATATCCCTTGACCACTTATCTATTGAAGAGTGGCTTGAATTCTTATATATATGAGGCAATTTTCTATATATTTTAGAAATGAGGCCTTTATCAGAACCATTAAATGTAAAGATGATTTCCCAATTTGATGCTTCCCTCCTAATCTTGTCTGCATTTGTTTTGTTTGTACAGAAACTTTTTAACTTATTATAATCAAAATTATCCATCTGGTGTTCAATTAGGAGTTCCAGGTCTTCTTTGGACATAAATTTATTCCATCTCCACAGGTCTGAGAGATAAACTATATTACGTTCCTCTAACTTGCTTACAAAGTCCCTCTTTATATCTATATCATGAACCCATTTAGATCTTATCTTGGTATGTGGTGTTAGGTATGGGTCAAGCCCTAATTTCTTCCACACTAGTTTCCAATTTTCCCCAGCAGTTTTTGCCGAATAGTGAGTATTTATCCCAAAAGCTGGGGTTCAACATTAATTTTTAAGGAAATATTTTCCTCAGTGAACTTTTCTATCTTTTTTCTCATTTGGTGAATTTTATTTTCTAAATCATTCTTCTCCTCACTAGCTTTTTATATTTCTTTTGCAACACTCTTGATTCTCTTCCTAATTTTTCCTCTATCTCTCTAATTTGATTTTCATAATCTTTTTTGAGTTCTTCTATAGCCTGAGCCCAATTCTTATTTTTTCTTGAAGGCTTTGGATGTAGGAGCTTTGACTTTGTTGCTTCCTTCTGAGTGTGTGTTTTGGTCTCTCTTGTAACCATTATAATTTTCCATGGTCAGAAACTTTTTCTGTTGAATGCTCATTTTCCTAGCCTATTACTTGACTTTTAACTTTTTGTTAAAGTAGGGCTCTGTTTCTAGACTGCAAGGTGCACTGATTGAAGCTTAAATAATTTTATGCAGCTATTTTCAGAGATCCTTCAAGGTATCTGAGTACAAGCACTCTCTTCTGTTCTGGAATTGTTAGGAATGTCCCCATCCCCATGTATCTGTAAAGATCTAGTGTGCTAAAGCAAGACTTCGTCCTCAATGCTAATAAAGAGACTTCCAGGGAGCTGCAACCACCTCCATTGTCCAAGGCTCTCTCACCATACTGACAAATTTTTTTCTGTCAACCTTCTAAGTCATCTTTGATGTTTCTGAGCTGAGAGGTCTAGAAACCACCTGCTGCCTCTGATTCAGAAATCCTGATTTGCTGGCACTGGGATCAGGACTGGATTGAGACTGGACTGGCACTTCCTGTACTAGAACTGCACACTGAACTTTCACCCTGTTACCACAGATCTTTTCTATTGACCTTCTAAGTGCTCTTTGGTGTCTCTGGTCCAAGAGGTCTGAAAACCACCAGTACTGCCACTGATTCAAAAGTCCCTAGAGCAGTTCCTGCTTTGCTGGCATAGACCCTGGGCTGCACTGGCATTGCCTGAATCAGGACTTCATGCTGGACTACCACCCTAGTCCACAGACCTTTCCTGCTGTCCTTCTATATTGCCTTGCCTGGAAAATGTTCTACTCCATCTTTTTAGGTGTTCTGATGCTATAAAACTTGTTTAGAGTCATTATTTAAAGAAATTTGGAGAGGTTTGGGGGAGAGGTCAGGTGAACTATCTTTACTCCATCATCTTGGCTCTGCCTCATAAAATAAATAAATTTTTCAAAAACATTATAGTACTATAACATAAAATTCACATATCTTTCTCTAGAACTATTTAGATAACCATATCAATAAACTATATATATATATATATAGATATAATAAGAGAAAGGAAGTCAAAATTTATCTTACGAGAGGATACTAATACAACTTCTTCTAAAGGACATTATAATATAGTATTGTAAGTAACATTCAGTTATTGTGGAACACATATAAATTACAAGCTCAGTTTCACACATTAATAATAACCTGAGTGCCATGAAAACAAGAACAAAGGGGCCCAGAAAAAGCCCTGGCTGATCATATCTTGCATGTAGGTGCTATAAAGCCTTGAACCAATGTCCTTACATGCCTAGTAATGTGCAGCCACTCTTTCTCAAGGTAGAAATGAGAAATTTCAAGGACTATTGAACACTCTGGAAATTTTCACAGTGGATCAGCACAAAGTTATTTAGCCCAGGTGTTTTCAGTAATCGTGATGCATTGGAAAAATTCACAGTGCTCAATGGGCCTCAAACTCCACCTGCTTGGTATGGTGGTTAAGTATTAGCTCACTGGATTGTAAAATCCAATATTCAGGACCACTGGCTGCTGTCTCCAGATTTTTTTTCTTTCCCTGTCACTAGCTATATGTGAATGTATATATATTCAATACATACAATCCATATGTAATGAGATGGATGGTGTAAGTTGCTGCCAGGACTTCATTCCTCTAATATATTTTAATTATTTTTTATGTTTAATAGTGAAAATACATGTAAAGTTAGTTTTCAACATTCACTTTTATAAGATTTTTGACTTCCAAATTTTTCTCCCTCTTTTCTCCCCCTCCTGTCTCCCCAAGACAGCAAGAAATCTGATATAAGTTATGTATGCACAATCATAATAAACACATTTCCCCATTAGTCATGTTGGGAAAGAAAAATCAGAAGAAAAGGGAAAAGTCACAAGAAAGAAAAAAAACTAACAACATCCACAAAAGTGAAAATAGTATGTTTCAATCTGCATTCAGACTCCATGGTTCTTTCTCTGGATGTGATGAACAGTATTTTCCATCACTGTATTTCTAATTGTTATGGATCCTTGCATTTCTGAGAACTAAGTTTATTATAGTTGATTATTATACAATGTTGCTATTGCTGTGTGCAGTTTTCTCCTGCTTCTACTTACTTCACTTAAAATCAACTCATAAAAGACTTTTCATGTTTTGCTGAAATCTACCTGCTCATCATTTCTTACAGCACAATATTAATATTATTCCATGACATTCATATACCACAACTTGTTTAACTATTTCCCCCAATTGAGGGGTATATCCCCAATTTTCAATTCTTTGACACCACAAAGAGAGCTACTGTAAATATTTTTGTACAAGTGGGTCCTTTTCTCTTTTTTATGATCTCTTTAGGACCTGGATCAAAGAATAGGCATAGTTTTATACCCTTTTGGCATAATTTCAAACTGTTCTCCAGAATGGTTGGATTACTTCATAACTCCATCAACAAATCATTAATCTTCTAATTTTCCCATATCTTCTCCAATACTTCCTTTCCTTTTCTGTCTTATTAACCAGTCTGACAGGTGCAAGGTTTGACTTTAGGGTTGTTTTAATTTGTATTTCTCTAATCAACAGTGATTTTAAGCATGTTTTCATATAACTATAGATAGCTTTAATTTATTTACTTGAAAAATGCTTTTTTATATTCTTTGACCATTTATCAACTGGGGAATGACTTGCATTTTTATAAATTTGCCTTAGTTCTCTGTATATTTGAGAAATTAGACCTTTAGCAGAAACATTGACTATAAAAATTGTTTCCCAGTTTTCTTCTTTCATTCTAATCTTGGTTGCATTTGTTTTGTTTGTTCAAAACCTTTTTAATTTAATGTAATCAAAATTATCCTTTTTGCATTTTGTAGTGTTATCTATCTCTTGTTTGGTTATAAATTCTACCCTTATCCATAATCTGACAGGTAAACTATTCCTTGCTTTCCTAATTTGCTCATGATAATATCCTTTATCTCTAAGTACCAAACAGGAGTTGATATAATTGACTGTGGTTTCTTGTGTACCTAATCTATTCCACAGAATTGCCACTCTGTTTCTTTTTTTGTTTATTTGTTTGTTTGTTTTGTTTTTGTTGTTTTCCTTTTTTTTTTTTTTTTTTTTTTTTTTTTTTTT